>APFE030634741.1:0-10933 GCA_000404065.3 Pinus taeda | reverse complement strand
AAAAACTTTAAATTGCACAACTAGCTAAACCCATTTCATGCACCACTCTATATATATAATTTTCTTTTCTTTAGCAAAATTCCGTATAGGGAGTCCAGTCATGCTCGTGTGGAGGACATGATAGATGTTAAATATATTAAATGCTTCATATATATAATGTGGTTCTATGAATGGACATAACGAACTCCCTTTCTGGTCGGTTTGAAATTACGTTTCCCCACATCTGCGCATTATATATTTAACTGTACTTTCATATTTGACCTAACGTAGTTCACTTTTGTGTTTGCGGTAAAGCTCCGGGTAAACTCGAAGGATCTCGAAATTGTTGTGTTTAAAGTGCCCTAATGGAGACTGTTCCAAAGGATGTCGTTCGGCAGTGTTTGCTAAAAGTACCTTACACATCACACGATACGCTGAAAACTGTGTGCAACAGCTGGGAGGCTATGGTCCGTAGCCCTACGTTCTATGCTGATAGGAAGAAATGTGGGACGAGCGAGCATCTGCTTTGCTTGATTCAAAATGATATGAATGAAAGAGATATGAATCCCGTTTTCGTAGTAACCATATACGACCCCGTGAAGGGCACCTGGGAAAGGTTACCTCCAATTGATGATCCCCAGACTAATGGAATACAAGTATGGTGTCAGTGCGTGGCTGTGAATCGGAAGCTACTTCTCATAGGGAGAATCCGTCCGTCTGATACAAGTTTGATGAAGAGTGTCGACATTTATGACTTTGAATCTGCCAGATGGAGCCGCGGAGCTGACATGCCGACACCTCGATTAAACTTTGCGTGCTGTGTTTCTTCTTCCACCGGACTTGTCTACGTCGCTGGCGGTGAAGGAGAGCATGACCCCCGTCTTGCATCTGTAGAAGCATATAACGTGGAGACAGACAAGTGGGAAATTTTGCCTCCTATGATCGAACCACACGGCTTTGCATGCCGCGGTTTTTTCATGGATGGTAAATTAATGGTGTTAGAGGAATTCGAGCGTGGAGAAGTATTCGATCCGAGTGAGGGAACCTGGAGAATGACGGCACATGTGTGGAACACGAGGTTAGAAACATGGAGAAGCCGTGAGGTTTGTTCTTTTTGTGGGGAGTTGTACTTGTTCACTGAACAACAGGTAGAGAAGTATGATGTTGAGAAGGACGTTTGGAGTGTGGTAGCTTCCTTTCCGAATCCCCTCGATATTCTTTTCTTTAAGTGCTCTACACAGTGGCGTGACCAGATTTTTTTCAGCGCTTTTGGCGCCCTAGGAAAACACATCTCTTATCTGTTTAATCCGTCAACCAGGGAGTTCACTGAAGTTACCGCTGATGGTGCGGAGTTAATCATATCTGCAGCAACCGTGGAGATTTGAATGTAATATTTAGATGCACAGACTTGTCACGACTAGCTTAAGAATTTGATGTGAAATGATGCGTCATCAATAGTTTTTTAAATGAAGCATCTTCTGTGGTGTGTGGTTGGTGTGTGGGGTTCAAGTCTAGATTGTTAAATTTTTAGTTTATTTACTTTTTAATATTAAATTTAGTGAAATTTGTTTTTCATTTTCATATTAATATTAGTCTTTTTTTCCATAATTGTTTGATATGAGTTTTCATTTTAGATTTTCTATTTTTAGTATTTAATTGATATGTTAAAAATTAATTTAATTTAATTGTTAACTTTTTTTCCTAGAAATATAGTCAAATGAATTAGCTTTAAAATTTGTTTTATATAGAGGAAAGGCCCTTTGGAATAATTTTGTAGTTGTAAGAATATTCTTCATCCAATAAATGATTAGTGGAGTTAGAAATTAGTTAGAGTGGATATTTTTTATTCAATGCCACATTACATCCTTGGTCGTATCCCCTACTAAGAAGCAACATAATCAAAATACAGAACAATAAAAATACAAAATGTGCCAAATGATAAGGAATCTATATTCATAAACGAAAGTTTGGCATATGTGTCCCTAACAGTTAATGTAAGAGGATATAATTATTGCCACAATGTAGGTCCTAATGAGATCTTGATGAACTACTTAATGCAATGTACCCTAATGGTTGTGCCCTAAGATATACTCATGTCTCATTACTTAATTTAGAATGTAGAATCCATCTCTATAAAGACAATGGATGATTTTTGCAGGGAGAAAACATTGATTATGGCAATCAACCCAATGGTTCCTTCAAATCAAAACTTGATACTTATCCCAAATATTACAAATCAACCATCTACTGATGAGGAGGAAGGATTGAATAGTGTCTTTCCAAATTATTTGGTCATTTTTATAGTTATTCTCTTCTTCTAGAATCTAATTCATTGTACATATAAGCAATAAACAATTATAACTTTTTATCTATGGGCATAAGATACCTTCATGGATGAGTCTCCAAACACTCTTGCCAATGTTTTCCAGGAGGTCAGAATAATTGGTTATCTTCTAGAAATTGTTGAACATGAATATCTACATTATTATTGAGCATGAATAGATTATATAGACTCTTGAAGTTCTCAAGTAGTTCAAAATATCTTTGTATTCTATGTCATTTCCCCACCATGGTATTAGCTAAAGTCTAAGATGTTAAGAAAGAGTTACAAATCCAATTTTTGAGCATAAATGCTTGATGGTTTTGGAGATAGAGTAAGTTGACCCACTTCATATATGGGATGAAAAATGATTTTTTTATTGTATCTAATATATGAGTCCGAAATAAAGGCAATTCCACCATCAAATTTTTTTTTGTATGTTTTATGAAGCCAACGATTGTGCCCCAAGATATATTCATGTCTAATTACTTAATTTAGAATGTAGAATCCATATTTAAAAAGACAATGGATGATTTTTGGAGGGATGAAACATTGACTGTGACAATCAACTCAATGATCTCTCCTGTTGGACACCTAATCCTAAAGGGTTAGCGTGGAAGCCGAATGGACAAAGCAGTCCAAGGGACCTTGGGATGTGAATCCCAACGGCCACCATATTGTACTATAAATGTACATCTTTTGTGAATAAAAATTGTACTGAATGATTTATCTTTCCATTTTGTTCTCATTCACCATGTCTGTTTAACATGGTACCAGAGCCATGATGTGTGGCCTGTTTTCCCTGAGCAGAGCTGCCTTGAATAGCGGGGATCACCTGCACTGCCTGCCTTCTGCTCCTCTGTTCCACATTTGAAGGAAACGCCTACCTGCCTACCTGCCTGACGCTGCATACCAAACATCTGACTGAAGACTGCCGATGCCTGCATTGAAACGCCTGGAATTTTTTACGTTGTCCGCCTGGGATCCGTATAAAATTGGTAACTTATGGTTACTGTTATGAATGAATGTTTTAAAAACGTTGTCCGCTGCTTGTATTAAATGTTGTCCGCTCAGATTACAATTATTCTGGCATCTGTTTCTGTCATTATTACAACTGTCTCACTGTAAACCATAACGCCACCCGTATCCATGGATTACTATCGAACGTTTGAAACCTGCGTATGGTCAATACTATAGTTTCTATCGAGTATTGAACAAGGTTTGCACTCATCAGTCTATCTTCATTCTGCATTCAATCGACCGCCCATTGAACAGGGTTTGAACTCATCAGGGTTTCGTTGATAGCTTGAACTGAGAAACTTTTATGATTTAGATGTCGTGGTCTCACACTATTTGGATGCCGTGGAGTTACTCTGCGTGGAGTTCGAATGACCCTGGCCTATAATGGAGACCTCCTTCTGCCAGCAGCTATGAGGAGTGATTGGCGTGGAAGAGCAGGCTAGCTTTCCTTCGAAAAATCTGTGGCTTTTCCCTTTTCTGTCTGGCCTATAGTCGCTAAACTGGTGGCTCCGCCCGAACATAAACTGGAGTTACCGTGGCCTGTTTTGGAGTGACAGAGGTATCTACTTTTCACTTGGCAGGTGAAAACCGAGCACAAGATCTACATAGCAAGATTATTTTAAACCACCCAAGAGGCTATAGCAGGCAGCTCCATAAGTGCATTGTGACACATCCCTCTGCGCATGCTGTCTTTGATGGTAATGTCAAGGTGAACAGGCATGCACAACTTACGGATGCAGGCCAACTTAGCCGGAGTTTGCTTCTTGCACCTCGTGCTACTGTGAATGTGAAGCCCAATCTACAGATAGTCGCTGACAATGTCTGCAATGAGTGATCTTGAAGAGGATCAACTTTTCTATTTTCAAGCACGTGGAGTTTATGTGCAAACAGCTAGGAATGCCCTTGTATTCTCATTTGAGGCAGACTTGTGTTTAACATTTGTATTCTGATTTGAGGCATGCAACCCCATGAATATTTATTAATTCTTCAGCGTGCAATCTGATGCCACCGTCGACTTTCTACACACGCGATGCTGCACGCAACCCCGTGAATATTTATTAATTCTTCCGCGTGCAATCTGACGCCGCCGTTGACTTTCAACATGCAACCACCATATTAGCTAGCTCTTGTTATGTTGTTTCCTTCGACTGGTTCATTTCAGTCATAGTATGTAATGAGGTTGACCTGGTGAGAATATAACAATGCATTGATATGTTTTCTGTTCTCGGCAAGTCGTGAAGGCTTTGTGCTTTGAATAATTATGAATGTCGTATGCTGGTGTGCGCTCTGTTGGATTCTGCGCTGAATTGAAGGCCTGAGTTGGTATGCAAGTGGTTTGTAGTATGTGTTGAGTTCTTTCCTTGAAGGTTGTGCCAATGTTCTTTAAAGTTTTTAATGACATGTATTTTGACATATATGGATTATGAACCTGTGTGATCCACAACGGGATGGTCAATAGAAGAGAAATGGTAATGAATGAAGATGACGTGTGTATACCATGTTTACTTTTCCAATACTAAAGTTCATCTCTCAGATTTGAATTGATATCAATAAAGAAGCATCAGAAAAAGAATTCGATAAAGATTATGATAACAATAAGTTGTGGAACATGATCAAGGATACGAGCTCCGCCAATGCTATTCCACTTACAAACATTTCTAGAAAGATACTCTCGAAGCTCTCGGAGCTGTTGGGAGTTTTTGAACAGAATTTTCTACACCATTGATGTTGCTCGGCCCTTTAGCTTTAACAAGGGAATCAGTCCTTATATATCACTTTGAGTTGATAATTTTTAAAGGAAGGAGGCCAAAACCAAAGTAGTAGAATACACCAAGTTTATACATTGCATTCCCTTTCTAGGCCTGATATTCAATAATTTGGAAATCATCATCTTCCTCACCACGTGACTTCCTTAATGCTTCTTTGTTCTCTTTAGCTCCATCATTGATCCATTGAAACTAAGAATGCTAGCCACTGCTACAGATGCAAGTTCTGCATAAAACTCAACAGATTTCTCATACATCTGTTGTTGAAAGTTTCCACCTTCTGCTCAACAAAATTTCAGAAAGAAATAAGGCAAACACCCTCAATTGGCTACATCGTATTTCCTATTCTACTGCCATTGGCTTATATGCTCAGATTGAAGTATCGAGATAGTATATTGAAGTTGGTATTGAAGATTTTTTAATCAGTTTTTATCTAATCATGAAGGTAGAAAGTTGAAATTAAAAGCAGCATTTTCTGGAGGAGAGCTCAGTCATTTCGTGCCATTAGAATTATTACGCTTTGATTTTAATAGTGGTGCACTTGTTATGGCTCTAATTGGTGGTGTATTAGAGTTTCTCAAAACTCTGATACAATCTACTATCGAAGATACAATTAAAATCAACAAGAACACTCTTTGTGACATTAAAGCATGTCTGCAGAATACACAGGAAAAAATAGAGTTTTTCGAGCTTGAATCTCAGCTTCAACGAGAAGAACTACAACAATGGAGTCATCTTTCTGAACCTGTTTCTGTTCAGAAGATTGAAACAGACTCCCATAAACAACAAGTTAATAAAGCAACAATTGTACATGCAGATGCAGAAACTCAGTCTGCACTTCCCAAGCCCATCATCAGACCTTGGGAACAGCTTGTCCACAACAAGCACAGAACCAGTCTTGGATATGACAAGGACTTGTCCTTTCATATTCCAGACTACTCAAAACCCATTCAGTTTCAGAGTGCTGGTTTCATTTATGACAGTTCACCTGCTCCTCATGATAGTTCAGCTTCAGCTGTTCCAGACTCCGCTCCTCTTCCACAGCAGCAACAACAACAACAGATCGTTAAATGCCAACACTGTGATCGAGTTGGCCATTTTAAAGATCACTGTTTTGATCTTCATCCATGTAAGCACTGTCATAAAACCAGTCATTCTTCAAACAGATGCTTCTGAAACAAACACCCTGCAAGAACAAAGATTCATCTAGGATGGATCGCTTCTTGGCAATGGGCATCAACAGCCAAGAAGATATTTCAAACACATATCAGAACTTGTTCCAAAATATTGAACAGTCTTGCAGTTGAGTTTTCTCCATCTTCTCACCTTGTATCTGACAGGGGGGGAAATGATGGTCATCTAAAAGCTTCAAAGGCACATCAAGCGAGCCTGAACCACAACCTGCCACATCAATTTCAGAGTTGTAGCCAGAGACAAAGATGTCCGTGAACATGCCTTTAGTTGGAAATATGGGACGCTTCCTCTAGCAGAAGACTACAGCTTCTTGCCAGTTTTGGAAGAGTTCCGAAGACAAAATTGAGAACGCTTCCTCTAGCAGAAGACTACAGCTTCTTGCCAGTTTTGGAAGAGTTCCGGAGACAAAATTGAGAACGCTTCCTCTAGCAGAAGACTTACAGCTTCTTGCTAGTTTTGGAAGAGTTCCAGGAATTGCATAAGCATTCCAGAGTTGTTGGTCATCCTTAAACCATCACAGTTTTGAGGGCTTCTTTTCAGGTTAGGTTTTTACCTTTTATGTGGGGTGAGGCCTCCCTTTTACGGTTGAAGGTTTCCCTCTTTTTAGAGTTTAGATCACTCCTCTAGAGAAGATTACAGCTTCTGCCATTTTGGGAGAGCTCCGGGACTTGCACTAAGCGTTCCAGTGTGGTGCTATCCTTAAACCACCGCCCTTTTTACCCAACATTCATAGAGGCGCATTCAGCCTAGTGCTGCCATTGCATTATTGCAAGATTTTGTTACAGCTTTTTCTTGGACTCATACAAACCTCGAATTAGGGGGGAATGTTTGTCACCTAATCCTAAAGGGTTAGCGGTGGAAGCCGAATGGACAAAGCAGTCCAAGGGACCTTGGGATGTGAATCCAACGGTCACCATATTGTACTATAAATGTACATCTTTTGTGAATAAAAATTGTACTGAATGATTTATCTTTCCATTTTGTTCTCCTTCACCATGTCTGTTTAACATCTCCAATGAAGGCTAGAATAACATCTTTCTAAATTATGGAGCCATTTTTAGATTTATTCTGTTATTTTAGAATCCAATTCATGGTATAGATAAGCATGAAACACTTATAACTTGTTAGCTATGCACATAAGATACCTCCCTGGATGAGTCTCCAAGCACTCTTGTAAACGTTTTGCAAGAGGCAAGAATAATTGGTTTTTTTCGAAACCCCTAAACCCGTAACAAGTTTAGGTTAGCTGAATTTTTCCAAGAGGCAAGAGAAATTGGTATTTTTCCTCAAAACTTTCCCAAAGAAATGTGAATGATACTTGGCAAAGTTTCCCAAGGTTTCCTTTTAGAACTAAGTCTAGAGAGATGTAGTAAAATATTATTTCTCTAAGGATTATTATAGCCAATACCAACTTGCCAACTTGAGTTCATGACATGAAGCATTATTTTTCCTTTCAATTTCTACAAATACCTAAAGAAAGAAACACATTCTTCTAGAAATTGTTGGACTTCAAATAAATCCCTAGATATTCAAACCTAAAGTTGATATCCATGGTAATTAAAAAAATAAAACCCGCTAAGCACAATGTGTCTAGATTGGAAAAACTCCACAAAAACATGGAATATTTCTTCCTATTAATACACATGCTATTGGAATTATGGGATGTAGAAAGGTCCCGAAAATGCTTAATTCTTTGAATATTCCCTTTACAGAAAACAATAATGTCAACAACAAAAAATAATGTGGGAGATAGAAGAGGTATGAATGATGGAATCACCTTTCATTAAAATCCATTAAAATCTTCCCATATATGAAATTTGATACCCTTATCTACTAGGAGGATGAGAAGGGTACCCTTTTCTAAATCCTTTTTCTCTCCATCCAAGGAAAATCGGTCTGTGATCTGATATATAGTCATTTCCTATTGAGGTAAAGGGCATACCTAGTATGTCAATTATACTTTCATGTAGAATGAACCGATCAAGTGTTTTTGCTACATATGCTTCTTAATTTCTTCCATTGTCCCATGTTGGCTTCATTTTGTGTAGATTTATGTCCACCAAATTTCTGTGCAGTAGCGCATATCTGATACAGTCAGCAAGGGGATATTTTTTTCGATTACTTCCCCAGATTTCATCAATGTTTAGCGTAACATTTAGATCCCCTACAATCATCAAGTACTCAATATCAACAATTTCTAAAGAAAAGAATTTCTCTCAGAAATTTATCCTGTTTTTGTAAGGAGCATACATGCTTAAAATATTTATTGGCGAGTCTTTCCCTCTAATGGATGTCGAAATGAGAATACCAACGAAGCATTTATATGCTTTTGCTTTGATCCATTTGGGGTCCCATAACACTTCTAGGCCCCCAGATTGACCATTTGCTTCCACAGCGACCATATGCCAAGTAGGTAGCATTTTTTTGAAATATGAGATGGATACAGGAGTGTTGTGCATGGTTTCTTGTATCAAAATGATTTTGGGTTGATTTGCAAAGAAAGGAGTCTTGAGGGATAAAAAAATTTGGCCAGCCCCCAACCCCCTTATATTCATGGATAGGATGAAGTTCATTTCGAAGGCTTCGTGGCCACACTTTCTCTAAGAGGCTGATCTTCCGTCATATAAATGATAGGCACATCAACTAAAGAAATATTTTGAACTCCTCTGTCAACACCATCCCCCCTTCCTTAAAAGTGCCTGCTACCCCTATTATTTTTCCTTCTTACTGTGACATTTCTTGCAGAGTTTGGACTGATTTGCAGGGAGGATGGCTTCCACGGTTTATGAATGCTTAGGGGATTGAGCTCAAGGGATTTGTTGCTAAGGAGGTAGTCCAAGTCATTACCAATCAAGCTTGACAGGGATGAGATAGGGGAATTTAGAGGGATTGTCTAGACCATAGGTTCTTTACCTTTCAGAGATTGAGTCAGTCCACTTTTTGACGAGGGAGAGTAAGACGAGATTAAGGTGATATGAGAGTCTGCTTTGAAGGAGTTGATAGATTTGGGAGTCGGAGAGGGTACAGGGAGATCTTTGTTAGCAATACGATCCATGGGGTGGGGGGGGCAATAAAGGGACGGATTCCCTTTTTCAGGAGAACCAAGGGGTCTACTCAAGCTTTCAGGCATATTTCTTTGAAATTGAGTATTAGAAGAGGGAGAGATATGGAATTGAGGAGAAGATTTTTGACTAGGGGAGGCAAAAAATTGGCAATCACCTTCAGGATTAAGAATCCCCTATATATTGCCAAAATCCGAAGGAGATGACCTAATAATAGGGGATGTTTTTTCCATTTCAAAAAAATAAGGTCTCATCCCCCTTTTATTTTTTGTCGATTAATGTTTACCATGAAAAATTTGGTTTTTTGACACAGGGCGACGAGGACAATTTTGATGGACATGTCTTGTCTTGTGGCATACTGTGCACCTAAAAGGGACTGCCCAAAATTCCAGTCTTTGATTTATCTTAAAATCCTTCCATGATATTCAATGTGGTCGAGAAAACCAGCCCTATAGGCTTTCTCAATGAGAACCCACGCAACACGTTTGTCTTTCTCCCGCAGACATCTAGAATCCACATAAACACATCTTCCCATAGAATTTCCAATCTCATATGGAGTTTCGTTTGACCACAACTCCAAGGGAAGACCCGAGAGTTTTACCCAGATTAAATTGTTTACGGGGGTATTTTTCAGTGGATTATAGCCCATGTAGCATCTGCGAAGCACCAAGAAGCTCCTTCCATGGACCAATGGACGAGTCTGAATTGCTTCCCGGTCACTGGCACTCAGAAAATGGAAACAATACCAGTCCTTCATCAGTTTGGCTAAGATGGGGATGTAGCCAATCAAAGGTTTCCATTGAGACTCTAACCATTTCCTCACCCTAGCATCATCCATTTCAGGGAAATGCAACTGGCCAACAAAGGCAAACTCCTGCATGCTTTCAATTCGTTCTGTAAGATAAATGTTGTCCAAACTAATCGTCACCGAGGGTGGAATAGTTTTTACAGGTTTAATATTCTTTCTAAAGAAATATGAAGATTCATGTTCTACATGGCCTCTTTGGAGATGGTCACTTCGGGTTCCTTCCCGGGATGTTTGAGGGATTTGACAGCGATTTCCCACCAGGTCATCTGTTTGCTGTGAGGGAATGACAATCATGTCAGTGAACATGGACTGCCAATCTGTTGACAACATGGAAAGAATCTTACAAGACTTGGCCAACTCAGCTGCTTTGACCATGGCCTCCATGGCCGATGCGTCAAACCCCCATTCCATAGAAACCCACCCCCAGTGCACTGTGCAAATCCTTAAAAAAGGTTTTCCGGGACAGGAAATATTTCATGCCATAAAGAGACAGGCCGCTACAGAATATAATACCCAAAATGAGGAATGTATTGGATAGGAAACAAGTAGATTTGCCCGACAAAAGTACTGACAGCAAGGCATCTTGGGATCTAAAATAGTTCCTTTCCCAGTCAATTATTGTCGTTATTCTTACAAGCCTCCAACTATCAAAGATGTTATGGCAAGTCCCCCGTGACCGATGCAAATGACCCTCAGACCAAAAAATATCCGCCTCCTTTGTACTATGTTGTCCTTTAAAAGGATATTGCGGGTCTGGAAATAAAACCCGCCTTTAATTGGTCTG
>APFE030634739.1:0-18178 GCA_000404065.3 Pinus taeda | reverse complement strand
GTGTATGCAGGTTTCAAAGTGAAGGAGGAGCTCATCTGGATCGATGAGGCTGGACTGCTGCAACAAGCGTTGGACTTGAGGTAGGATCGAAAAACACTTTGTTTCTCATAGAATAATGTATGTTTAGAGAAGGATTGCTCTTAATTGTCTTGTTTGTCACTAGAGAGTCTTAGACTCCTAGGGAGGTTAGTTTTGTCAGCAAAAATAACTCTTTCCGCATGACAGGACTTATTATATCCTAGCGCTTACTCTAAATGGTTCAATAAGGGAGGAAACCATGATAAATGGAAGCAATATATGACTACCAACATAAATGAGGGAAATAAAATTAAGTGTCAAATGTTGTAAATAAAAAAACATTCTAAGAATTTAACTACACACTAAATGCTACAAACCAATTGATCCTAACAAGGAAATATATTTAGAGTGAAAAAGAATGAAACATCATGATTCAAAATAATTGTGGGAAAACAACATATCATTAAACTAATTATAGAAAAACATGGTACTTTTCTCAATAGAAATGTATACTTTGCATTAGGATGTAAAGTCCCTAAATAAGTCTCTATCCCACTATGAAACACCTTGGCTTGATATCTGTAACAACCCTGGTTTAAAAGTTCATGTAATAAAAGTTAATAAAGGAAAAAGAAGACCAAGGTCAAGGGACACTTATTCCAAGCTGAATGTTAGGCAAGATATCCTAGTGGGCATCACTTGTGTTTATGGCTAAGGGGAAATTGCCAAAGGCAATGGCAAAGGCTTTGCAAAGGCAAAGTGGCATTAATTGGAATTTATTTATGAAGATAATGGAAATTAGGAGAAAAGGGAGGTGAAAGGTCGCAGGTTGAATGTGAGGAGGAAACTAAAGGAAAATAGAGGAAAAATGGAGAAATTAGAGGCATCAATAATAAAAATACATAAGAGCATAGTTGGTAGCCTTTTGTCAGTTCAATTTTGGAGTTAGTCTTAGAGAGGAGAAGAGCACCAAGAGAAGAAGGAAAGCAAGCAAGTAAGAAAAGAAAGAAAAGGAAGGAAAAGGAAGGCAAAGGGAGCAAGGATCATGTAAGGAAAGGTTGGATTAGGAAGCTTCAACAAGAATAATTGTAGGTACAAATTGCATGTGTGATTTCCTAATTGGTTTTGGTATGCATGGCATATGCATGTGTGTATTTGGTTTTATTGATATCGGTGGCATGGATTTTGTCGGGTTTTGACGGTGGTTTCAACCTTACCTTTCCATTTCCAGATAGCCATGGTGTGATGAGATTATTTCTCATTTGAGCTTTGGATTTCCAGAAGGTTTTAGATCTAGGTGAGGTGGTCTAAGGAAAATAGAGAGGGTTGGGGGTGGATATGGTTTTATCTAGGAAGCCCTCAACAGGTGGGTGGAGACAAGGAAATTCCTCAAGGGATGGTGAAGGAATTCTGAGGCATCCAAGCTTGGTTTTGGTTTTGTGATCTCGGGACCGATTTAGGTGATATCGCGGTATGGTGAAGGTGGAGGTGGTTTAACCTCTAAATCCCCTTAGTTGTTTATGGATGATTTTATCCCATGAGATGCCACATTTAGGCTTGGAATATGGAATGAGGGTGATTAGCTGAAAGAAATATTTGTTTCAACCCAATCTATGGTCAGGTGGTACGTGGATGTCCTTGACCTAGTTAGATTTTGGCATATGGTTAATAAGAGATAAGTTCCTCTTGTTTTGATGAGTAAATGTACTTGTTATTATGTGGCTTAAATTCTTGTTTTCTCATTGTTATTTATCTGGTTATATGATGGTTATAAGTAGGGTTAATTGACAGATCTAAGTATGGCTCTTATCACATTTCATTCAATGAATGTCTAGTTAATGAATGTGTGACCTTATTGGTGTTATGGGAACTATTGTGAGAAGGAATTGGATCTTCTTTTTTAACTTCAGATAATTTTTTAGATCCTTATGTTCAAATATGTAGTCATGACTTGTAGGTTGCATGTTTACCATATGTTTGACGGAATGTTAGTCCCATATGGGAGGAGTCCAGTCAAGTCCTGGCTTAAGATTTGGTTTATAAGATTTGTTTCTATGTCATTTATCTTTTCTAGAAGTTTCACTAAGTTCTGGGTAGAGGCCTAAGTCTTGGCCCTGAAAAAGTGGCTCAGAATTCGAGGTCCCTAACATAAAACTAACTGGAAAAGTCCATAGTCACATGGAGGCAGGTTTATTAGTGCAAATAGATGGATACATTCACTTGCATGCCTTGAAAAGGGAGTGGTTGAGGTTCTAGGTTAGTGAAAAAGAGAGTTTTATCAGGGATTGGACACCTAGAGGGGTTGGGTTTCTCCTGAAGGTCTTATAGCACCTGAGGGAAGTCATTAAGGTCTTAAGTTGTCGACTCCATTTCATTAAGGTCATGTAGGAGGTTGAGACTTATCATAGTGACCCTCAACTTATGTTTACCCTGGGAAAACCGGTGAAAGTGAGTAAATGTGGGAAGAGGCAGTTACAGGGTGGTATTAGAGTGGGTTATGCTCTCTTTGGGTAAATTCTAATGTTGTCAAGGTTATGGTTGTCATGCATGGGGTCATGGTATATAGTTGGTATGGTCATGAATGATGTTGTTATATTGATATATGTATCATGCTAATGTGGATTGATCTTGTAGTGGAGATAAGCCTCCCTTGAACATTTACAAGTTATTTTTTTTATTTTGGTATATATTTGGTTATCTGACATGAGAGAATCAAAGATGTCGAGCAAAATGGTAGACTACATTTCCTGTGACTCTCCCTATGGATCAATTGGGCAACAAGGAGATCTGTATTCTCTTGGTATAGCAACTATATTGAGGAGCTTGAGGGTAGAGATCAGAAGTTGCAAAGAATACAATGATAGGTTAGTTGAGGCTCAGGAAAGATACACAAGGGCTAAGGAAAAGAAGGTAGAATTTAATGCAAAAATTCTTCATAGATTGTCAGAATTGCATAGACAAGGATATTTTAGTATCAGTCAAGAGTAGGAAGATAAAACTGATGGCACCTATGGTAGCAAGTCTCAGTCCGGATACAGGTTGGAGAAAGGGGATACAATCAGAGGCAAAAAGTCATGAGGACTAGTATGTATGGGCATCATTCTAGTTCCTTATCCATGAGACATTATCACCATCATCACCATCATCATCCTTATAGGAGGAGTGAGTGCTTGCCTAAGGATTTCAAGAAAGTCAAGCCTCTTACATTCGATGGAGAGATGAAGAAGTCAGAAGATGTAGAGGCATGGTTTCTTGGGATGAAGAAATTCTTCATATTGCATAACTATTCAAAGAGCATGAAAGCCAAAATAACCACCTTCAGTCTTAAAGGGAAAGCAAATATTTGGTAGGAATATGTGAAGAATGTCAAGGGTATTCGAGAAGAAGAGTTGATTTGGGATGAGTTCGAGAGACTCTTTAAGAAGAAGTACCTACCAGAGAGGTACTATGAAGATAGAGCTAAGGAGTTTTATGAGCTGCAGATGGGTTCTCTGGAAGATGATGAGTACACTAACAAGCTCTTGGATCTATTGAGGTATGTTCCTTACCTCCAGGATGAGAAGGATAAGATTCAGAGATTCATCAGTGGATTTCCAGTAGCATATAGAGACCATATTGAGTTTCATGAACCTAGATCGTTGGAGGAGGCCATCCAAAAGTTGAAGCATTATTATGATCAATCAAAGCACAAAGCTGAGCCTAAGTGCGATTTGAAAGGAAATGAGAAAATTAAAGGGAAATGGCCACCGAAGCGGGGAAGACCTCAGGATGTAGGTGAGAAAGAAAATGTTGCTCCTTACAAGAATTTCAATGCAGTTGAGAAGGGACATGGGTCGTAGAAAAACAAAGGTGATGGTAGGGGATCATTCCAATGTTGGATATGTGGCAAAGATCATCTCAAGAAGGATTTTCCATTGTACCACGGTGGTAGGCCTCAAATCTACAGTGGTCAAGAGGCACCAACAGTTGGCTATGTTGGCGATAACATTCCTCGGATTTATGCAACTGTGGAAAACAAACAGTCAGATCATGAGACATCCATTATTGAGATGGAAGGTAAGATCTGTGGTCAAGTTGTTTCTATTTTGAATGATCCTAAATATAATTATATTTATGTTGATCTTGAATTGGTGGATAAGTGTGGCTTGATAAAAGAAGTGCATGCAAAGTCTTGGTTGGTGAAATTGGCTTCAGGTACTAAGAAGAGAGTTTATCATTGGCTAAGAGCTTGTACATTCGAGCTGAATGGTATGCCTACAATAACACATATGAATGTATTTCCATTGGGATCATATAGTATAATTTTGGGTATGGATTGGTTATATCTTCACAAGATCAAATTAGATTGTTATGAAAAGGCCATTGAGTGCCTGGATGATAATGGGGAAAAGAGAATTTTGCAAGGAAAGAAGAAGCCTACATTAGTGAGGATGGTCAACGCTATGCGGGATAAGTGCAGTTACAAGAAAGGGTGTGTGATTTTTTTAGTCCATATCTCTAGTGACAAGGGTAAGGATGTTGAGGATGAAAAAATCTTCAAGAGGTATCCTATATTACATTGTTTCAGGATGTGTTTCTAGCAGAGATTCCAAAGTTGCCTCCCCATAGGGAAGTGGAATTTTCTATTGAGTTGGTACCAAGGGCAACACCAACATCAAAAGAACCTTATAGGATGAGCCCACCAGAGTTCGTAGATTTGAAGTTGCAGTTGAAGGAAATGCTTGATAAGGGATACATTAGGCCAAGTGTATTGCCTTGGGGTGCACCAGTATTGTTTGTGAAGAAGAAGGATGGTACTCTCAAGTTGTGCATTGATTATAGGCAATTGAACAAGGTGACAATTAATAACATGAGGATCAATGATTTGTTTGATTAGTTGAAGGGAGAAACAATGTTCTCAAAGATTTATTTGAGATCAGGATATCATCAAGTACGCATCAAAGAATAGGACATCAACAAAACTGCTTTTAGGACTAGGTATGGGCATTATGAGTTTGTTGTAGTTCCATTTGGTTTGACTAATGCTCCAGTTACTTTTATGTGCTTGATGAATAGTGTGTTGCATCCTTACCTGGACAAGTTTGTTATTGTATTCATTGATGTCATCTTAATATATTCTAAGAACAAGTAAGAGCATGTCAAATATTTAGAAACAATATTGAGATTGCTAAGGGAGCATCAGTTGTATGCCAAGCTTAGAAAGTACATTTTCTTTCAGAAAAAGGTACATTGCTTGGGACATGTAGTTTCCAAGGAAGGCATAGGAGTAGATCCAGAAAAGGTAAGAGCTATCATGGAATGGGAAACTCCTAGAAATGTGGATGAGGTAAGATCAATCTTGGGGTTAGCAGGTTATCATAGGAGTTTCATCAGGAACTTCTCTCAGATTGCCTATCCCATTACATCTTTGCAGAGAAAAGGGAAGAAATTTGAATGGACAGAGGAATATGCAACCAATTTTGGGTAGTTGAAGAAATTGTTGGCAAATGCTCTATTTATTAAGATTGTAGACCTAGATAAAGATCTCATGGTGTGTACAGATGCCTGCAATAGAGGACTTGGTGGAGTCTTGATGCAGGAGGGACAAATGTTATGCTATGAGTCAAGGAAACTGAATGAGCACGAGCATAACTATGTGACTCGTGATATTGAGTTGGAAGCTATTATCCATGCATTGAATATGTGGATACTCTATCTTCTTGGCAAGAGTTTCATATTGATGAGTGAACATAGTGGATTGAGGTACCTATTTGACCAACCAAATCTGAATTCCAAGTAAGCTAGATGGTTGGATTCCTTTAGTGATTTGACTTTTAGATCATACACATCAAGGGTAAGGAGATCAAGGTTGGATATGCTCTCAACAAGAGAGTGCAGATGAACCATGTTGCAACTGTGAGCTCGTATGGGAAAAAATTACAAGATCAAATCTTACATGCATGAAAACAAGATGACATGTATAGGGAGCTTAGGCACAGGTTAAAACAATAGGGTAAAAGTGATGAAAATGTGGACTATCATCTCATTACAAATGGCTTGGTGATATTCAGGGACATGATCTATGTGCCAGATGACAGTGGGCTCAAGAATATTATATTGAGGGAGTTTCATGTCATACCTTTTCACGACACCCAAGATATCAAAAGACATTGACGACAATGAAGAAGTTCTACTATTGGCTGAATATGAAGAAGGAAGTGAAGAGTTCATGGCTAGATGTTTGGATTGTCAGCAGGTGAAATTAGAGTGTACGCATCTAGGTGGACTACTACATCTAATTCTAATTCCATACTGGAAATAGGAGGTCATTTCCATGGACTTCATTATAGGTTTTCCAAGGACATCGAGGCAATATGATTCTATCATGGTTGTCGTCGACATGTTGAGCAAGGTAACTCAGTTCATTCCAGTGAAGACTACTTATTCAACTAATGAGGTGGCATATGTTTTCGTAAAAAAGATCGTGAGATTACATGGTGTTCCAAAGAAGATTGTCTCAGACAGAGATGATAAGTTCACTTCCAAGTGGAAGGAGCCATTTGTAGGTTTGGAGACAAAGTTGGCCTTTAATATAGCTTATCATCCATAGACAGATAGACAGGGAGAGAGGGTCAACAATATTCTTGAGGATAAGCTAAGGATGTATGTGATACACCAACAGAGGATATGGGAGGAGTAGCTTTCATTGGTTGAGTTTGATTACAACAACGATTACCAAGAGTAGTTGACGATGAGTTTGTTTCAGGCACTGTATGGACAAATTTGTAATACTCCCATCAGTTGGAGTGATCCAGTGAACATTGTACTTATTGGACCATACATGTTGGTAGACATGAAAGAGGAAATACATGTTATAAAGAAGAATCTAAAGGTAACACAAGACAAGAAAAAGAGTTATGCAAACCAACAAAGGGAAATTAAGGATTTTTAGGTTGGGGAGCATGTGTATTTATGCATTAAGCCCAAGAAGATCTCCTTGAGGATTGGATCATGTGCCAAGTTGGCACCACAATGTTGTTGACCTTTCAAAATCCTTAAGAGGATTGGACCAGTGGCCTACAGACTTTCACTACCTCCGACAATGAAAGTCCATGATGTTCTCCATGTTTCATTTCTTATAAGAGATGTAAAGGATTTTGATCATGTTATTGATTGGTATGTATTGAAGGTGGAACAAAAAAGAGAATTCCAGCCAGAACCTTAGTGCATATTGCAATGGAAACAACTCATGCTTCAAAACAGAGAAATCAAGCAAGTTAAAGTGTAGTGGAAGCACTTTGGGCCCGATGAAGCTACATGGGAGATGGATGATAAGGGCTATGTATACTTGATTGTTTGCTGGTTGAGGCAAAGCAATTTTGGTATATGTACACATCCATGTATGGTTGTTATTGTAAATGCCGCAATGAGCTATATTATAAAGCTCTAATAAGCAGTATGAATATCATGTTGTCATGATGGTTTTTCTTTTGAGCGGGTTGTTCATTGTAAATACTGCAACAAGGTAAGTTATAAAGCTCCATGGGTAGTAAGTTATTCTTTTAAGTGGTTTTTCTAGTTGTAGGTGACATAGAACACTGAGGACGATGTTCCCCTAAGGGGGAGGGCTCTATAACAACCCCGAGTTAAAATTTCATGTAATAAAAGTTAATAAAGGAAAAATAAGACCAAGGTCAAGGGACAATTATTATAAGCTGAATGTTGGGCAAAATATCCTAGTGGGCATCACTTGTTGTGTTTATGGCCAAGGGGAAATTGGCAAAGGCAATGACAAAGGATTTCAAAAGGAAAAGTGGCATTAATTGGAATTTATTTATGAAAATAATAGAAGTTAGGAGAAAAGGGAGGTGAAAGGTAATAGGTTACATGTGAAGAGGAAATTGAAGGAAAATAAAGAAAAAATGAAGAAATTAGAGGCATCAATAATAAAAAGACATCAGAGCATCAATTGGTAGCCTTTTATGAGTTCCGTTTTGGAGTTAGTCTCAGAGAGGATAAGAGCACCAAGAGGAGAAGGAAAGAAAGCAAGTAAGGAAAGAAAAGGAAGGACACAGAAGGATAAGGAAGGAAAAGGAACCAAGGATCAAGAAAGGAAAGGTTGGATCATGAAACTTCAGTAGGAATACTTGCAGGTAACAAATTGCATGTATGATTTCCTAGTTTGTTTTGACATGCATGGAATATGCACGTGTGTATTTGGTTTCACTGCTATCGGTGGCATGGATTTTGCTGGGTTTTGATAGTGGTTTCAGCCTTACCTTGCCATTTCCAGATAGTCGTGGTGTGATGGGATTCTTTCTTTGTTGAGCTTTGGATTGCCATAAAGTTTTAGATTTAGGTGAGGTGATCTTAGGAAAATCCCAAAGGTTGGGGATGGAGATGGTTTTCTCCAGGAAGCCCTCAACAAGTGGGTGGATACAAGAAAATTCTTCAGGGGATGGTGACTAAATTTTGAGGCATCCAAGATCGGTTTGGTTTTGTGATCTTGGGACCGGTTTAGGTGAGATGATGATATGGTGATGGTGGAGGTCATTTAACCTATGGATTCCCTTGGTTGTGTATGGATGGTTTTATCCCATGAGATCCTACATTCATGCCCAATCTATGGTCGAGTGCTACATGGAAGTCCCTGACTTGGTTGGATTTTGGCATATGGTTAATAAGAGCTAAGTTTCTCTTATTTTGATGAGTAAATGTACTTGTTATTATGTAGCTTAAATGGTTTTTATCTCATTGTTATTTATCTGGTTATATGTTGGTTATAAGTAGGGTTAATTGACAAATATAAGTATGGCTCTTATCACATTTCATTCAATGAATGTCTGGGCAATTAATGTATGACCTAATTGGTGCTATGACAATTATTGTGAGAATGCATTAGCACTTCTTGTTTAACTTCAGATAAATTTCAGATCCTTATGTTCAAATATGCATTCATGACCTGTAGGTTTCATGTTTACCATGTGTTTGATGGAATGTTAGTCCCAAATGGGAGGAGTCAAGTCAAGTCTCGGTTCAAGATTTGTTTCTATATCATTTATCTTTTCTAGAAGTTTCACTGAGTTTTGTGTAGATACCTAAGTCTTGACCCTAAAAAAGTGGCTCAGAATTCAGGGTCGCTGGCATAGAGTTGGCTGGAAAAGTCCGCAGTCGCATGGAGGTAGGCTTATCAATGCGACTAGAGGGCTTCAGTCACTTTGTTTTCCTTGGCAAGGGAGCGACTGAGGTTCTAGGTCAGTGAAAAAGAGAGTTATCTCAGTGGTTGGACACCTAGAGGGGTTGGGTTGTTCTTGGAGGTCCTGTAGCACCTGAGGGAAGTTGGTAAGGTTTTCCCCTAATTATTTTCTAACTACTACCACATTAACAACTTAGGTAGAATGAAAAACTTTGAAAATGATATATGCATACAATGATTTCTTTAATTATTTATGAATCAGTGGTTCAAGGGTTAGATGCACCTTATGTAATTTTTCCTAAAATGAATTAACATTGAGGGAAATGAAATATTTGATGACTTTGATATTATAAGTTTTTAGGTCTTCATATGTTCAAGAAAAAGCATACCTTTATTTTCTAAACAACTAAATGTGTGCTCACTTCTGTATTTCTATATGAAGGGTCCCTATATGATGTTCTTGGGATTTCTTTTAGTGCCCAAATTTATTATCTCATAACTTGTGGAAGAAATATTTTCCTTGACCTTAATCCTTCTTCTAAACTTTCTCTGCAAGTCTAAAAACTTTTTAAGTATCAAATATCCTTTACACATTGAATTGAATTTAATCTTACTTGTGCCATCTTGAAAATTATACATGGATTTTGAATTCACCTCGATGTCTATAATTGCATCTCCAAATGTGTTATCCTTAGTTGAAAATTGAGTAGTATGTTCATTATCATTAAGCACCCTCCAAGTTGTGACATTATCAATAACTAATGATATAAAAAGAAATTCAATAATACCATCATTTAATGGAGCCAATTTGAAGAAACATTATCCAAAGTATCAAAAACTACATTCTTGGGGTGAGGAATGGAATTAATATTAAAAATATCAAATTTGCTAATCAAGTTACATAACTTTGATTGATAAATTCAAATGAGGTGAATGGTAATGGATATAATTCTTTACTTGCCTTATGACTATTTATGAATCACCAAACACTTTCAGATATTTTACCTTTACATCAATAGACTTATAGCGACCTTAAATCAAAGACTCACTTAGTTGTGTCAATGAAGATGAAACCTATCTTGGCTCCTTTCTGCGAATTTGAGCCATCAAAAAGTAATTTCAAAATGTTAGTATCCAATAACAGCCTTGGTAAAAATTCCATGTAAAAATATATAAGGCCACAAATGATGGGACAAGTATTCCAAGTTGAATGGTGGGGGAAACATCCTAATGGGTGTTGATTCGGTTTATTATGGCTTAGGAAATTGGAAAAGGAAATGGCTAAGTCTTTGGAAATGCATGAGGCATTATTTGGCATTTATTTGTGAAAATAAAGGAAATTAGGAGAAAAGGAAGGTGAAAGGCCACATGTTGCATGTGAGGAGGAGAATGAAGGAAAATAATGGATTATTAAGAAAATAGAGGCCTCATTCATAAAAAGGCTTCTGAAGATCAGTTGGAAAGCTCTTAGTCAGTGTAAGCTCTTGGCTCAAGCTTTTGTTTTGGTTATGCATGGGATCAAGAAAGGCAAAGAAGGAAAGAGGAAGCAAAGATCAAGTAAGGAAAGGCAGGATTAAGCAACTATAGTAGGATTCATTGCAAGTATCAATTTGCATGTGTATTTTTCTTGCTAGGTTTGGCATGCATGGTATTACATGCGGTTCTTTTGGTATTGTGGCATGAGATTTATGAGGTGTAACAATGTTTTCAGCCTAGCCTTGCCATTTTTAGATAACCATGGTGTGATGGGGTTCTCATGTTTTGGTTGAGTTGGATTGCCAAATGGATTCGAAGTTGAGTGGGGTGGATCTCTGAATGATAGAGCACATGACCTAGTGGTCCCTGAACCAGATTGTGGATCATGGTAAAGCCACTTTCCTAGTGACCCCTGATCCAGAATGTGGGTTACGGTAAAGCCAAGATTGTGTTGCCTCAGTGGGCCTAGGAATACTTGCATGTGAGTAGTAGGATATACGGTAAATCCAAGAGGTGGATTTATCTCCGTTGGGCCTAGTAATCCCAGTTTTGGGATATGTGGTCAAGCCTGGAGAGTGGGTCTCGAGTTACGGCCTAGTGATCCAGTTTTGGATTGCGGGAAATCCTGAGAGACTAGGAGACAAGAAAATTCCTCATGGTGTAGGTGGATAAATCTGGTGGCATCCATGCTTGTTTTTCCTAGTGATTTGGTGGAGATCATGGTAAATCATGTTATGATATGTTTATTATGTTAGGATAGTGATCCGAGATGGTTATGGTAAAGCCTGGTTTCTATTGATGAGGGTGTGGTGGTTTAGCCACGGTATGCCCTGGTTGGTTCTTTTGGTTTGAGTCCCACATTCATGCTTGGAATATGGCACGGGGGTGAATCACTGAAGATAGATTTGGCTCAACCATTCTATGGTCGGGTAGAACGTGGAAGTCCCATCCTGGGTTTGGGTTTTGCATCACTAATGAAAAGTTATTTCTCCTTGTATTTCTATGAGCATTTTGATGGATTATATGTGGTCTATATGATTGTACTTTCATGATCATTTCTGTTGTTATTATGCTGGTTATATGTGTGTTTATGACCACAACTATGAATGGCTTTGAACATGTTTTTACTTGTGAATGAATGGATAATGTATCTATGGTCTAATAGATGGTAATGTAGCAAATGACATGAGGGAACAATGGTTCTTAGCGATTCTCATATAAGTACAAGATCCCTATGTTCAATTCTATTGGTTGCACTTGTAGATTACACACTTGCGACATGTTTGACGAAATGCCTTTCATGGCTAGTAGGGGTCTAATTATGTTCTTGTTTAACTTATTGCTTTTGCATCCTTGTTTCCCTGTTATTTTACTCCTCCTAAGTTATCATTCCATTATGGGTAGTGACCTGGGCTCCGGGCCTGAAAAAGTGGCTCAGATCTCGAGGATGTTGGCACAGAATTGGAAAAATGAGTCTCTAGACGACGACAGAAAATCCTGTGAGAGCGACTCTAGGTTTCTGGACGCTGTCATGCCTATAGCATGAGAGAGACTGAGTCTTAAGTTGGTCAAAACTTCAATAGGACCCAAGGGTAAGTAGTTTGAAGTGTTGGATTGGTTCTTGAGGGTCCTGAAGATGATGTTGAATGTATGTGTGTTATGTTTCCATCAATTACACTTCCTTAAGGTCACATAGGAGGTTGAATCTAATCATAGCGGCCTCTTGTCACATGTTTACCCCAGCTGATCGGTTGCTTGGGTAGATTTAGGAGGAGGATGTTATAGAGTGGTATCAGAGCATGGTTCACCCCTCGGATTGGATGGGTTGTGTGTTGGTCATGCATTCATGTTGGTTTCATATGTGTTCCTTATGAATGTAGTTCATGTGCTTGTTTCATTTGCATGGTGTTGATCATGGTTATAGTGATTTCGCCATGTGAAGGTTGAAGATGTTGTCCTGGAGTATGTCTTCATATGTGTATGGTTGATTATGCATTTTTATGCACGTTAGTGTTCACATATTCTCAAGTGCACGTGATGTGGTTGTTGTTGTCATGCATGAGGTCATGGTTTGTGTAGTTGATATGGTCATGCATTGATGACTGGACCTTATCTAGAATGATGTGTATATGGTTTCGTTCTCATGTGTTATATGTCTATATGCAGTTGTTATGCATGCATCGTCTTGGTTATAGTTATGCATGAAATGTAGGTCAAACATGCCTTGTGAAGACATTGTATGAAATTTAGGTCATCATGATGCTAATATGTTGGTTGAGATAGAGCAAGAGATGCAGATCATCATAATGAGGTTGCATCGTTAGAATTTGGGATAAGAGCATATCGTCATACATGTTTGCATGTTGGGCATGCATGTATGTAAGTTAAGGATTGTTATATACATTAGGTTTATGTACACGTCTTTTGATGTTATGGTTATGTACATAATAGATGATAGTTGATTAGTGTAGTCATATGCACATGTTTCAGATAGTCATGAATGATAGTAACCTCTGGTCTTATGCATTGTTATTATTGTTTTATGTTGGATAACTTGATGATTAGGTTATATGTGGTTGATGAGCATGATATGTAGCTTATTGTTGTTATATGCTAGTAACTTGGTGATTAGGATTATTACATTAAGATCTTGATGTTATATGTATCACACTAAGTTGGATTGGCCTATGCAGATGGTTAAGGTTATGATATTCAGGTATGGGTCAACTTATTGTGTTGCATTGTGTTGTACTAATCTAGACCGATCTTACATATGTGATTGACTTTGCATATATGTGAATGATAATCATGTATGAGTTATGATGTAAAGATGCTAGCTAGTGACTATTTGGATATCATGATATTATTTATGTTTGGTTTAATATATTGTGAATATATATCATGCTAATATGGATTGATTATGCAGATAAGATTGCCCCCCTTGAGATACATTAAGGTATGAGTTTTCTTATGTCATCTACCTTGTGCTTGACTATTTGATTATGACATCTATTTGGTGTTTGAGTGTTTGGTGTCTAATTGATTTATTAAACATGGTATGTTTTCAAGTTGGTTGGACGTGTTAATTATCTTGTTTCAAGATGATTGTATTAACACATGTGTTGAGATAGTTGTTATGTACTTGAGTCTAAGTAGGTGATAGTTGTAGCACTATGTCTAGTGACTATGAGTTGACTATGGATTAGGACATGATTTCTAGTCATGGTGAAGGTTGATTCCAAATTGATAGATATGATTGTCTTGGTATTTGGAACATGTGGTTGACATGTGTGAGCAATTATAGGAAGCATGCTTGGTATTAGTATGACAAGGTAATAGTTGATGTGTTTATATAACTAACAGTTGGGTGATGTGATAGCACATAATAAGACTCAAGTGTAACAAGGTAAAAAGGTAAAATAAAGGAATTGGGCAAGAATTCCTTTGGCTATGTTTGGAAACCCTAATTCCAAATGAATGAGTACTTTGCAAGAAAGAAGTCGTCTTAACCTCGAATATGTCTGACATTATAAGGATGTGTGTTATATTCATGAAAATGTACATGACCAGTATATTAGCTAGTCTCTAGTTACATGTGGATTTGTCAAGGGAATTGGAGTCCCTTGAGAGATGGAATGGACATGTTCAGATACTGGGAAACGTGCTTGGCACAATAAGGTAAGGTAACTGATGTATTGTTATAATTATTTATGCACTGACATTTATGTGTATATGGTAGCATGATGCAGGAGATTACATGGAAAGGAGACTGCCATGAAATCTTGAAGAAGGCTTGGGTTGAGCTTTCCTTAGAAGCACTGGGAACCATGGGGATTGAGTCATGGTGTTTGTTGTCAATCTTGTGCTTTTGGTCTTTCGTGATTTTTTGTGTTTAATTGGAGGCTTTGTTTATTTTGAGTGTATGACCATACCACTTTGTTTGGGGAGTTGTGTTGTTATTCGTTTTCATGGTTTTCTTCTTGTTTGTTTCTTGTGCTTGCATTTTAAGTTTTGAGTCTTGGGAATTGGTTGAGAAAGAGGAAAGTTAATGGAGCTCGGGGAGAGCTGTGTGGTACGTGAAAGCTAATGTAAGATTCAGATGAAGCTCGGTGCATGAGTAAGTGCAACGGAAGGTAGGACTATGACAATCAGTAGGACTAGATGGGTCCATTGTGGTAAATGGATGGTGGAAGTAAAAACATGAGAAGGATAATAGGAAAGGTAAAGAAAATGGACCTGAGGTGTCGGATGGTTTGACCAAGTTGGGGATGATGGTTCTCATTGTTGTGCATGTTGTGCACAAATAAGGAAGTTCTCTTAAACTAGACCTTATGTTATCTATTAATTATGTTATGATCATGATTATGCTAATGTTTATATATGTATACATGTATGTATGTATGTCGTTGTCTAACAAGATGATGATTGTTTTATGCTAATGATTATATATGTATGTATCTATGTATCTATGTCACTGAGGGTTGTCAGGGATCGTTCGTGTGGAGGAATGAATTCTTATGCAGGTGAATGGCATGAATAGGTTCCTGGTTCATGAAGAATCAAGTGGGAAGAATAGCCTGACACATCTACGAGGTCAGTATAATGTGGTTATGAGTTGATATTTTGTGATTATATTATGTCTATGTTATGGATAAGTTATACCAATGGATGGATCACTAGAATGAAATCCGTGTGGTCTGTGGCATGCTAGGATAAGCATGGATGGCAAAGAGACACTAGAAGCAAGGTTACTTGGTAGAGATAATGTGGTTTGGATGTGTGGTACTATTGTTGTGCATATGTTGTATATGTTGTACATGTTGCATCTGTGGTGTTGTGCGCATGTGATGTTGTGTATATATAGTGTGTGTGTACTTATTGTTTAAGCAATGTTATGTACAGGGTGGTACAAATAGTGTTGTGTGAATGTTAGATATGTAGTGATGTGTATGGTGCTATGTACATGTTGTACATGCAGTGCTATATACATATGGAATTGTGTGCATGTCGTACATATGGTGCTATGTGTTATCACTTAGGTTGTCCCTAGGCTCCTATTAGGGATACGGCCGAGGTAACCACAAACCAATCTTCTGATTGCAGGTTTTAGCCCACCTGCAATCGGAGAGGGCTCTCTCCTTTAGATTCAACCTCAGTTGATCTGGATTCAACCTTAGTTGATGATTTTAGGCTAGCTTTCTGACTTCAAGGGAATGTTGACTGTGATTGGAAGGAATGTAGGATTCTCGACTAAAGAGGCACAGTAAGGTGTGATAAGTTCCGAACCATTGGGCATGGAGTCACAGATTGAGGCATGCGAGCATTTTCTTGGTCACAAGGGGATACGGAGCGGGATAGCCACGCAGGATACAATACTCAGGCTGCTGAAAGTATGGAGTGAACATCAGGGATGAAATGCAAAAGAGAATCATTTCATCATGCTAACCAAGGGGAGAAGTGGATGAGTGGGATCCCGGAGCAGTTAAGAATTCCAAAGACATGCACTCATACATGAAAGAAACAGTGTAAACTAGAGCAGTTAAGAATTCTAACCCATAACTGTTTCGGCAGAAAACATCGAAAAGTGCAGAAATTGAACTTAAGGTGTACTTAAACAAATCTTAAGCTATTCTTTTTTCCTGCAACTTAGAAAGGCGGAAAGATGATAAAAACATAAAATAAAAATGGGAGAAGAACACTTATTGGATCATGCAGAGACACAGGAATTCTGTGATCATTCCTTGGCCAACAAAAAACAACAAGTTGTTTCACAATCCATGTTTTCATCAAACTTTGATTATGAAAAATATGACAATTACAGTGCGAGTCTTTACACAGAGAAATTGCTGGAAAGGAAACTGACCAACAACTACTACTACCAACCAACCAACCCTTTAAAATATCTCTTTAGGTGGTATTTATAAACAAAATATCAGGAAAGGCATCATTACAAGTGACCTTGACAGGTCTGCTTAGAACTCTTCAAAAATCTAAATGCTGCTGGAAATAAATGCAAGTAAATCTTTTTGGGCTGCGCTGGGGGCAGCTGAATCGGAACAAGTGACGAGGTGGCCCTTGGGGACCAGATGCGGTGCTGCTGAAGTGAATGCGCTTTGGGGCTGCAGTTCGGCTTTGGTGCGAATTGAATGTGCAATTATTATGATTTGAGAGCTTCAAGTGACTTCGCTCTCCTTCTATGGATCTGCTTGAAGATATTCAAATTTCTATTGCTTTGGGCCGCTGCTAAAGATATTCTCTGATACACTTTGCCGCTACATTGATGATTTCCGTTGTCGATTGATACTCTTTGACACGCTTGAAGCCTGCTAATTTGATCTGATACACTTTAAACTCTCTGAATGATCTGCTGTTGTTTCCAAACCGGATCCTTTGGCACGTTTGGGCAATTTTCGAGCTTTTTCAGCGCGCAGTGGGCTCGGCAATCAGAAGATTCCCTGAAGATTCCTCGAAATGGCCTATTTCCCGTAGCGATGCGCGAATAGCACTTCGCGCTATTCGCGCATCGAAAACTGCCTTTATTTCTTGATCTGGAGCTTCGAAGTGCGACTTTTCTCCTTGCGCGAAACTTTTTCGGCTTTTCTGGCTGCTGACGTAAGCACTGCGTCGGCTGTATGGCGGATGATGTCATCAGTGGGTCCCTGGTATAGCGCGACATGGTGAGGTACTGGATGAACTATTGGTGAAGAGGTTCCGATGCGATATCGCGATATCGCATCGGCGGGGAAAGAGGGGGGTCATTGGGTTGGACATTGGGGCTTGCGACTGCCGATATGCGATATCGCGATATCGCATCGGCGGAGGGGGAGGGGTGAACAAAGTGGACACTCGGCGTTTGGGATTGCCGATCGCCGATTTCGCAATGTCGCATCGGGGGGGACGGATGGTCATTATTTTGCATGAATGTGAGATGGCGAATTTTGCGATGCGAAAACAACTTTGAAGGGAAAAGGTAAGTAAGTGGGTGTGAAGGGCTTTTGAAGTTTCGGAAGGGGTCCGATTACTTTGGGGGAGTTTTACACTTAGGAAGGAGTCCATAGTATGTGGAGGGTGGTTTCGGGGGCTGGGTTCTTGTTTAGTTTCTGATAAACTTAAACAATTCCCGGGACTTGCTATGGTTATTTTTCAACCAGGGGAAGGGATATTACATAGGGAATTTACTTAATATTAATACGGGGATAGGAAACATAGGGAGCTAGATAATAACGTTAGTGGTTAATATGGAGATGATAAGAAAGCGCTAAGTTTCAGAAGAACTTAGGCTGTTGTAGGGGGTATGACCATACTTCGGGAGAAGATATGGAACAACTTTGAGTAAAGCAGATCTTTACTCAATCAGAGTGAGGAAGATGATGAACTTAAGAGGTGTCAAGAAGATCTTGACCTCTTTTAGGGATGTTAGTTAGTGATCGGGGGGAAAGCGGAGATGGGGAGTTAGTTATACCTCATTTGAGCCTTTTTTCTTACAAATCTTTGCTGATTATGTTCTGC
>APFE030634734.1:621-12043 GCA_000404065.3 Pinus taeda | reverse complement strand
GATATATTTACTAAGCCCCTTGGTAAAATCAAATTTGAAGTTTTTAGAAGTCAGTTAGGTATTGTAGAAAATCCATTTATCCATTAAGGGAGGATGTGAGAATAATGCAGAAATAGAATTAGTTGTGAGTGGTTGAACATAATTAGTTGTGAGTGGTTAGGAATTGGTTGCATATATTCAGGGAGTTTAGGTGAGTGAGTTTCCTATATAAGTGTGATGTAATTGAGCAAATAGATTAATGAAGTTACGTGAGCTTTGTCTCACGTTTGCTGGTGTTTCTGCCTGTGTCTTTGTTATAGTTTTTTGTTGTAATTTGTAATTTTTAGTTCCATGTAGGTTGTGCAATTTCACACGTTTGCCATCTCGTCCCGGTTACGCCGCAATTCAAAAAATGTGTTTTTTAATTGATTGTGGAAGTACTTGAACCATTTTTTTTAATAGTAAATATTAATTCAGCATTATTAAAAAGCTTCGAGAGCTATAGCTTGGATTTTTATTAAAAAGCTTCGAGAGCTATAGCTTGGATTTTTAATAATTCCCATCAAATTTGAACAAAATCCCGTGTGTTTGACCAACATGTATTTTGCGTGAAAGGGCGGATGAGAATCCCGACTCTGTTTTGACCCTGTCTTCACAATAGAACTCCGAAAGTGAACTCCCTGCAGCAACGAATGATTGACAAGGCGGGCCTTCCAAGACATGGAGAGAACACGTGGTATTTTTTGTTTGGAGTTAAATGAACACATGTCAGTGGCAACCATGGCAATTCTTCATGATGTCAGTGGCATCATCAAGCCCGGCAGGTAAAACGAATTTCATTCTTGAATTCCTGCCAATTTCATCCCGATACCGCATTGTTTACCAGTTAGAAATAAATATGACTGAAATTCAATCTAAAAATCTTACCTGCAAATCTCTAATCCTTTGAAGTTTTACGTATATTTGACAGGATGACGCTTCTTCTTGGACCGCCAGTGTCACGCCCACGCTACTTTTTTCTTCACGTTGGCCGTGCGGCACCACCTTTGCCGGGTTTCGGGCAAAATGGACTACGCCTCTTTCCAAACTTCCAACACCAATTTATACTTTAACCGTGTTATGTTTATTATCTTCAATGTTAATTCTGTTGTTTATGTTAACAGTTGTTTAACTTATAAACCATCCAGCAATATAATCATAACAATAAACAATCACACGATACACTTGAACACAATATATAAAGGAGGCCCGGGTCTGACCGGCGCCTCTGAAAACCGTTTAATAAGCTTCGCAAGTTCTTGGTTTTACAATGGTGCGTGAGCTTTCCAAGCCTCACGACTTATTACAACCCTCGCACTGTTCACCCGAGCGTTTTAGCCCACTGTCGGCACTCGCACTGTCGTGCGGCCTTTACCCGGCGCTTACAGATTTGACGACAGTCGTATGTCGTCGTGCGTCTCGGCGCCCTGCTGTTGGCCCGCGTCCAAGTCCGAACCCGTGTCTGTTGTGAGACCCGTGGCCTGCGACACTTCGTCGAACTGTGTGTTTGCCGGTGTTCGTTCTTTCAACCGTCCCACCGTATTATAATCCGAACCTTTCTCTCGGTTCTGCGTTCACCCACGGCCACAGTCGCACTGCGCCTTTCCCGACCTCTTCTCCACTTCGTAGATAAGTCTTCCTTCACATTTCGCACTCTTGCTTTTGCGAAGGACCCTTGAGATCGAAGACTGATTGTGTGAGTGATCGACTTGATCAAACTTGGATGCCTTTTGCCTCCGCTAGGCTCTCCTTTATATATGAATCCACCGCCTTCATATGAGGGGCGTCGGCCCACAAGCCGACCTCCAAATATCGGTTAATTCATTTTAGTTTGTGCCTAACCGACTCGTTCGGAAGATGAACCGATTGCGTGTGTGGTCCCTTGTGGGTCGGCTTTGCACGAAGACGCCCACGCAAGGTGACATAAAGCCCACGTTTACTCCCGCACGCCCCCACTTCGGTCCACTTCTCCATCGTGTCGCCCAACCGTTCGTTCGCCCACTCGTTCGGAGTGTCGTTCAGCCCGGTTATGTGCGCCCACTTTCATTCGTTCCGTGTCGGGTCTCCAAACGGTCATCGTGTGAGTGGTCATATCCGCCATCGTTCGGGCCGCCCTCCGTCGTGCGAAGCGCCTAGATCTCCGGTCGTTACATCCTCCCCCACCTTATTCCGTTGTCGTCCCGACAACCTCCACACCATCATGCACCCTTCGGTCTTCCGTACCAAGTCGCCCTCCCGTTCTGTGATCCTGTGCACTGTCCGGGAGTATGCATCCCATACTACATCAAGTCGTATATCGACTCGGCTCCTCAATGTTTCGAACCTCCAAGTCATCATGTGTGGACCTCCGCTCAGTGTTAAGCAACACTTCTTGTTTCGGTCCTTGGCTCAATTCTCGTGGGAACCCCACTTTTCTGTTGCCAATTGGACCATCCTGCCCAATCTCCATACGGGCTCACTGCCTTGAGCAGCCAACGGTGAGCCCGGGCTCCTGTTTTCTCTTAAGCCTTCTTCGGGGGTGAGTCCGGTGGCTCACCCGTGTCCATCAACTCGGTCCCTCTACCCGGACCTCCATCCCTCCACTCCATGAGTTCGTCTGGTCCTTTCATCTCTTCGTTCACCGAGTTCTGCGGTCGTGCTTCCCGACCTTCCCTTCGGATCTTCGGTCCTTTGCACTTCTTACTCTTTCTGCCTTCTACTAACTCCAGCCCTTTTGCCAAGCCGGCATCGTCCGAGAGTGTTTGAAGATCTCCTCCATGTTCGGCAAGCTTTGTCTCCACCGTCGACAACCGCTTGCTAGTTTCTTCGTCCTCTGCTTGCGTTCTTCCTACCCCATGACCTGCCTTGATTTTGCCCATAGTAGGAACACCTATGGGTTCACCTTCCTTTCCGTCATAGATAAAGAACTTCCTGAGGTGAGGAACCATCACGGCTTCGAATTGCTTCATGAATTCAACGCCCAATACTACTTCATAGTCGTCGATTCGTACCACCGTAAAATCGACTTTCCCGATCCATCCTCCAATCCTCGTATCCACTCCCTCGGCTATCCCAAGGATTGTTGCCGGAGGAGAATTTATGGTTTTTATCTGTGCGCCTGCCAGCACAATCTTCAACCCAAGTCTCCTCGGCGTTTCTTCGCCCATAAAGTTATGGGAGGCTCCGCTATCAATCATAGCTAGCACTTCGTTTTCCCCGAATTCCACCCGAACGTATTCTAATTCGTTCCTCCTCGGCGTTACCTCTTGGTCTGTTGCTTTTGAAGTGGCGCTCGGTCCCTCTTCGTCTGCAGCCTTACCCGGGTCATTGCTGGTAGAGGAAACCTCTATTATCCCATGTTCTTGGATCTGCGGGGTTTTTCCTTCGGTCGTCTTTTGTCTCTTTGCGCCCTTGATTTCCTCTTTCAAGGTCCCGAGATGTTTTTCGAGAATCAAGCATTCTTCCCTTCTCTGATTCAGGGCGTGTCTCGTGCTTAATTCCTTTAATTCTGCTTCCAATACGAACCCCCTCCTCATGAGCTGGCGGGCTCTATCTTCGTTAAATTTATCGTCTTCACTATCCATCATGGTCCGGAGTTCCTTTTCTGTCTGAGCCAACCCCCGGCCACACCTCTTGAACGCTTTTTTCAGCCTTTCATTTTCGGCCCGGACCTCTTCTTCAAGCTTCTTCGCGGTTGGGAACCCAAGCTTCTTAAAGAGTGGAGCCTCGGCGGAATCTCTATTCCTTTTCTTTGTTCTGATATTTGTGCGCCCAGGCTTGGGCAACTCGGCCTTCAACTCCCGCGGTCGGCTTGACTCGACCCGCTCCCCGTAGTTGTCGGCATCCTTCGTCATCCGGGCGGGTGCCTTCCTGCACGCCCGCACTTACCGCCACCGTTCTGCTGTCCGCGCTACCCGTCGAACCGCCAACCGCCGTGCACCTTCCTATTCCCCGTTCGCTGTTCGAACGATCATGCGACCGGTCTGTTCGTTCGTTCAACCCGCCAGTCGAACTGTCACCCGAACGCCTTCATCGTTTAACTGCCGATCCTGCTGAACGACCCACGACTTCCGCTGATCTCTGCCTAAACGATCCTGTTCAGTCTTTTCGTGTACTTCTGCGCACCTGCCACTTTTCGACCGGTTCTCTAACCGACCTGCGCACCTGCTAACCTGTTCACCTGTTAACCTGTGCGTTCCTCCCTGCAACTGTTTCGTTCACCAGCTCTGCCTGAGCTCTGATACCATCTGTCACGCCCACGCTACTTTTTTCTTCACGTTGGCCGTGCGGCACCACCTTTGCCGGGTTTCGGGCAAAGTGGACTACGCCTCTTTCCAAACTTCCAACACCAATTTATACTTTAACCGTGTTATGTTTATTATCTTCAATGTTAATTCTGTTGTTTATGTTAACAGTTGTTTAACTTATAAACCATCCAGCAATATAACCATAACAATAAACAATCACACGATACACTTGAACACAATATATAAAGGAGGCCCGGGTCTGACCGGCGCCTCTGAAAACCGTTTAATAAACTTCGCAAGTTCTTGGTTTTACAATGGTGCGTGAGCTTTCCAAGCCTCACGACTTATTACAACCGTCGCACTGTTCACCCGGGCGTTTTAGCCCACTGTCGGCACTCGCACTGTCGTGCGGCCTTTACCCGGCGCTTACAGATTTGACGACAGTCGTATGTCGTCGTGCGTCTCGGCGCCCTGCTGTTGGCCCGCGGCCAAGTCCGAACCCGTGTCTGTTGTGAGACCCGCGGCCTGCGACACTTCGCCGAACTGTGTGTTTGCCGGTGTTCGTTCTTTCAACCGTCCCACCGTATTATAATCCGAACCTTTCTCTCGGTTCTGCGTTCACCCACGGCCACAGTCGCACTGCGCCTTTCCCGACCTCTTCTCCACTTCGTAGATAAGTCTTCCTTCACATTTCGCACTCTTGCTTTTGCGAAGGACCCTTGAGATCGAAGACTGATTGTGTGAGTGATCGACTTGATCAAACTTGGATGCCTTTTGCCTCCGCTAGGCTCTCCTTTATATATGAATCCACCGCCTTCATATGAGGGGCGTCGGCCCACAAGCCGACCTCCAAATATCGGTTAATTCATTTTAGTTTGTGCCTAATCGACTCGTTCGGAAGATGAACCGATTGCGTGTGTGGTCCCTTGCGGGTCGGCTTTGCACGAAGCCGCCCACGCAAGGTGACATAAAGCCCACGTTTACTCCCGCGCGCCCCCACTTCGGTCCACTTCTCCATCGTGTCGCCCAACCGTTCGTTCGCCCACTCGTTCGGAGTGTCGTTCAGCCCGGTTATGTGCACCCACTTTCGTTCGTTCCGTGTCGGGTCTCCAAACGGTCATCGTGTGAGTGGTCATATCCGCCATCGTTCGGGCCGCCCTCCGTCGTGCAAAGCGCCTAGATCTTCGGTCGTTACAGCCAGCCTCGGGCAAGACGACTTTGCTCTTGGCTCTTGCAGGAAAACTAGACAAAAGTCTGAAAGTAAGCATCGATTTTGTTCTATGTTTTTTTAAGTAATCAAATTTATACAAGGTTCGTATGAATTTAATAACATAGTGAAGTTAAAATGGGCGCACAGGGGCTAGACGTCACCGGTTCAAATCCTTGTGATAGGTTTGACATGTCACCTGTTCAAATCCCTCTAATAGTCCCACCTGGATAACATTAAAATTTAGCACAGTTAAGATAGATTAAGATCACACTGATATATTGCGGCTATACGTCAGTGGTTCAAAGCGAAATCCCCTGTGATGTCCCATTTTCGTCGCATAAGATCGCACTTATTCAAGAATCATATGAATTTAACTTATACTAGTTTAGATCTATTAAGCACTTGGTTGAGTTTTACAAAGTTTTACAAACAATATTTTAAAGATCCAACCACGGATGTAGTTTATACTTTGTTCTCTAATTTTTTTTGCCCAGCTGTTATAGATGTCACTCTTATTTATTTATATTTTACACTTCTCTTTCCTTTCTTCGCCGTAAGATGCACATCATTTCTTTAAGTGCAGTAATAGATCCAGAGAAGCAAGAACCAAGAAATGCTCTGAAATAACCTAATTATATTGTCCGGGTGCAGGTTAGAGGTGGAGTAAACTACAATGGACATACCATGGATGAATTCGTGCCACAGAGAACATCCGCTTATATCAGTCAAAATGATTTGCACATTGGGGAAATGACTGTGAGAGAAACCTTAGACTTCTCTGCACGGTGCCAAGGAGTTGGGTCGAGATATGGTATGAATGCCTTTTCTATTTCCGGATCTTGTTAAATCTAATGTTATGAATTTTGAAGTTTACAATTCGAATAATCCGCTATCTTTCTCTTCTGTAGACGTATTAACTGAACTATTGAGGAGGGAAAAGGATCAGGGAATCAAACCAGATCGAGATATAGATGTCTTTATGAAGGTACAGCACAGGCAGCTGCTCTGAAATCCATTAAGATTGAATAAAATTTTAAATGTATTTCAATGAATTTACTGAGAATGGTTGACTATTTCTTGTGCAGGCCACTGCATTAGAGGGCCAGAAAGCCAACCTGTTCACGGACTATGTTCTGAAGGTATTTTGCTATAGCTGCTTTCTCAAATAAAATATGGTGTTGTTTTCCTGTTAACTAAAACTATTCCTTTTATTAGAAAATTTCTAATAAAATTTTGTGATGAATCTATTGTTCAGATTGCAAATTAACGTTTAGAATAAAAAGTCTAAATTCTAAATAGCAGGTTAAAGTTGCCAGGATTTTAACATTTAGAATTAACAGAAACCTTTAGACAGCAATTTAAATTCTAAAATAGCAGTTTAAAGTTGTAAACATTGCAGTATCAAAATGTTAGGAATTGTAAAATCCATTTTCAGGCCCAAAAAAGCATGGGAAAAGAGGCCTTTTAGTTAAAATTTAACCTAGGCTTCAATTTGTGGAAAGGATTAGTTTTCTTTGGATGCACCTATCAGAGAGTAGAGACTCAAATACATAAACACAACACATAACTTAGAACTTGGAACTTGCCTTCATTCGTTGATAGAACTGATATTTATACAAGACAGAGATCTTTCTGGAGTTCGATGGGGCGGTGGCTTCTAAAGGAAGCTTTCCCATTGTCAACGAATTCTAGAAACTCCATTAAAACATGTGTTGAATTCTAGCCGTTATAATAATGTGGGTAGTTGGAATTAGTTCCTTCCAACACTCCTTCATTTGCTGATAGAACTGATATTTATACAGGACAGAGATCTTTCTGGAGTTCAATGGGGCGGTGGCTTCTAAAGGAAGCTTGCCCATTGTCAACGAATTCTAGAAACTCCATTAAAACATGTGTTGAATTCTAGCTGCTATAATAATGTGGGTAGTTGGAATTAGTTCCTTCCAACCCTCCCCCTTAATTCCAACCATATAACAAATATATAAGACACTGTTAAACATACTTTTAATTGATATGCCTGTTGGTCTAAGTCTCAGCTAAGCTTACAACATAATTTGGATTTTCTACAACGCACAACTTACTTCTGCACATTTCAAATTTAGCCTTTCCAAGAGGCTTGGTGAATATTTCAGCCACATTTTCATTTGTATTACAATATGATAAGTCAATTTCTTTTGATTGCAATTTTTCTCTTACAAAATGATGTTGTGTGTCAATGTGTTTTGTCCTTTCATGATATATAGGATTGTTTGCCAATTTGATTACTGTAAGTGCTTGTTGTGTTTCTCCAACATCTTCAAGTATCCTCCTAAGCCATATTGCTTCACAGGTAGCACTGTGTAATACTTTATACTCAGCTTCAGTGGATGACAATGAAACAGTTGGTTGTTTCTTACTGCTCCCTGATATTGTTCCTGAACCAATATTGAACACATATCCAGTAGTAGATTTCTTATCATCTAGATTTCCAGCCCAGTCAGAATCAGAATAACCTGTCAATTCAACATCAAATTCATCAGTATACATAATACCAAAATTAAGTGTTCCTTTCAGATATCAAAGGACTTTCTTTGCTGCTTTCCAATGGCTTTCACAAGGCTTAGCCATGAACTGGCTAATTATGCTGACAGAATATGCTATATCTGGCTTGGTAGTGGTGAGATAGTTCAGACTTCCCACCAGTTGATAGTACATAGTTCCATTCACCTCTTTGGTTCCATCATCATTGCACAATTTGACATTCCGTTCTAAAGGAGTAGATGTTGCCTTGCATTCAATCATATTGAATCTTTTAAGGATTTCCCTTGTATATTTGCTCTGTGTGGTTAGTGTCTTACCAGATTCCCTCCAAACTTCAAGACCTAAACAATAATGCAATTCACCAAGATCTTTCATCTCAAATACATGTGACAACTAATTTTTTATTTCTTCAATCAACTTGCATGCATTTCCTGTTATGATAAGATCATCAACATATACAGATATTAAAGCAACATTCTTGCCTTCATCTTCCTTGATGTACAAGTTAGGATCATTTTTGCTTCTCATAAAACCTTTCTCATAAAAGAAAGAATCAATTTTCACATACCATGATCTTGGTGCTTGTTTCAAACCATATAAAGCTTTCTTTAACCTGCAAACCAGATGCTCCTGTCCCTGTTTTACAAACCCTTCAAGCTGAACTAAATAAACTTCTTCTTTTAACTCACTATTCAACAATGCAGATTTGACATCTAATTGATGCATTTTCCAATTATATTTTGTAGCTAATGCATTCATGATTCTAATTGTGTTCAACTTAGCTACAGGTGCAAAAGTATCTTCATAATCAATTCACTCCTTTTGTGAATATCCTTTTGCAACCAATCTAGCTTTATGTTTATCAATACTTCCATCAACATTAAACTTAGATTTATAAAGCCATTTGCATCCTATGGGAACTTTGTTTTTAGGCAATTCTGTTAATTTCCATGTATCATTCTTCATTATAGAGTTATATTCTTCATTCATTGCATCTCTCCATTCTTCATATTCTTTAGCTTCCTCATAGCTTGAAGGTTCTACAACATTCATAACAAGAGACATTAATGTATAATCTTTATACCTTACAGGTGCCTGACTTTGACGTGATGACCTTCTTGGAGTTTTACTACTTTCATCTTTCTTTCGGCTTTACAGAGTCTCCTCTCCTCTCCTCTCCTTGGAGTGTCATGACTGCTTGATGCTACTTGCTCTTGAACTTGTACCTGTTCCTGTGCTTGTCACTGTTCTTGTTCAACACTTGTATCTAATTTGACATAATCATCAATGTCATGCCATACACTAGTATTATTTATTTTATCACCTTCACTTGCATTCTCATGAAACACCACATCCCTACTTGCAAGCAGTCTATGAGTACTGGGATCAAACAACTTGTATGCTTTCTGATCATCACAATAACCAATAAATATGCACTTAATTTACTTGCATCCAATTTTCTTCTTTCATCTTTTGGAATATGAGCAAATGCCTTGCAACCAAAAACTCTTAAATGACTCACTTTTGGTTTGTACCATAAAATGCTTCAAAAGGTGTTTTAAGCTCTAAACTTTTGGTTGGACTCCTATTTTTCAAATAAATAGTAGTATTAATGGCTTCAACCCAAAAACCATTAAAGATATTTTTACCTTGAAGCATACTACATGCACATTCAACTAATGTTATGTTTTTCCTCTCAACAACTCCATTTTGTTGAGGTGTATGTGGCACTATAAATTGTTGCAGAATCCCATTGCTTTTACAATATTGATTAAATTCTCTTGATTTGAATTCTCCCCCCTGATCATATCTCAAAATTTTGATGTAATTACCAGTTTGTTTTTCTACCATACTCTTAAATTCTTTAAAATACTCAAAAACATCACTCTTCTTTCTTATGAAATAAACCCATGTATACATAGATCTATCATCCACAAAAATAAGAAAATATCATGCTCTACCAATAGATCTAGTTTGCATAGGTCCACATACATCAGTATGAATTAATTCAAGTATTTCCCTTTTCCTTTTTTCTTTATGTATAAGAAATTCCTCCCTATGTTGCTTGCCAAGTACACATGCTTCACATTCAACATGATCATTCTTCAAGGCAGGAAGACCTTCAACCATTGTGTTCTTTTGCAGTAGCATTAAATCTTTGTGATTTAGATGTCCATACCTTTGATGCCATAAAAATCTACTGTTGATATTGTTGTAGATGTTAGCATTATGATACATATGTTGTACTTGATGGCAACCCACTCATCTCAGATGATAAATTATAGTGCAGCAGAGTTCACGCATTTTCATGCATAGAAAATTTCCTTTCATGCAAAGAACAGTTCATGCACTTCCATGTAGAGAAAAGTTCACACACTTTCATGCAGAGAAAAGCGCATACACATGGGAAATCTTATGGTTGGTTCATGGTATTAGTCTGATAGTTTTTGATCCTATGGTTTTGGTCCGTGGTATTGCATCCAAAATATTGAACCCAAATATTGGGTCCGTGGTATTGTTTCTCAATGGTTTTGGTCCATGGTTTTGAGTGAGGACTAGCCTATAAAAAGGAAAGGAGATCATTTGGCTAATCACAAGTGTTGAAAATCTTAAGAAGAGCAAGATCTAAATTTCTGATAATCAGTTGGTGAGACATAGTTGAATCTGAATCAAGGAGAAACCAGAGCATTATAAGTCAGATCTACTAAAGAGAGCGGCAACGGCGTAGTGCGGAGGTGTGCAGAACTAGAGAAGAAGCAGGTGGGGAGCTGCGCAGACTCGTCACGGCAGAAGTGCGGATATCCACAGGTTTCCTTCGGTGAAGTTGCAGACATTTCTTGAAATATATTTTAGTTGTCTTTTATCTGTTTCTGCAGAGATCTGTGTTTAAATTGGTGTCTGGTTACTGGTGTTATTTTCTGCTTACTGCATTCTGAGAAGTTATTTGTTTAAAGGAGATTGGATGATGCACATGTGCATGATGTTTTGGATCCAGTTTGAAAATTGATGAAACGGTGGTCCCTGGAAGGAAAGAGAAGGTAGTAGCCTTCTGTAGGTCAACACCTACGTACTAGTATTTCAACTAGTACAAGAGATAAGGGGGTTGTAGCTCCCTTCCAGAAGACGCTGGAAAACAAGAGAGGGTTGTAGCTCTCTGCGAGTTGTAGCCCGCGTACTGGTAAAAGACTGCACCAATACAAAATCATTGTAAGAAGAAGTTTATAATTGAAAGAAGATAGAGACATATTGCAGCAGGTGGTTTTCACCCATATTGGGTTTCCACCTTACATCTTGTGTTCCTTGGTGTGAATGTTTATTTTGTGTTCTTGCTCATTATTCTATGGTTCTCACATACAGATTAATGACAAACATCTGAAGAATAAATTAAATTATAAGTTTGGAAGGTATATGCAAGTTTCAATTGTCAGATCTGAAAAATATTTGTATA
>APFE030634730.1:0-17540 GCA_000404065.3 Pinus taeda | reverse complement strand
TAGATTAGGAAAGATGGTATAACATAACCTTACTGGGTGTAAATTAGGCAAAAATTTAAAGCTATCTGGAGATTTTCTTCCTGGTTTGAGGAAAATGTGATCTGACACCTTTATTTATGGGTTCCAAGAGAGTCATAAAAAACAAATCCATGTGGACATGGTCCTCATATTCAAAAGCTTTACATAATGTCCTCCTTCTACACCATTCTTGTACATGATCAGAAAGGCAAGTGACAGATGTTTGACGGAAGGAATTCAACAATTTGATTTTGATGTTATATCGAAGACATAATTGGAAATATGATAGGAAGGTGTTGACAATAGTCACAAAGATGGAATGAGAAGAATGTGGTTTGTCAACATACCACTTGGAAGAAACTCTAGTTAGAGTGTGTTGGAAGAGGAAAAGATGGATGGATTCCTCACTGATGGAGTTGGATGAGCACCACATGTCGAAAGAGAGAACATAAAAGGTAGGGTCTTCTCCAAGATTCCCTTCAAAGTTGGGGATGCCTAAAGGAAGTTTGAATGGCATGGGAGGCCAATTATTGTCATGGAGAAATGGGTCATAGATGAGCTGGCTTAAATTATGGAGTCTCAAACAATACATGTAGGTAAGTAAGGGTTGATTAGCGACCATACCTAAAGAGGTTCTGATATTTCCTCTTTGAGAGTTACCTTGGTTAGGACAAATGTTACCACAATGGTTTCCACCAATTGCAATTGTTCCTCACATGATAGTGACATAAGATTGGGAGGATGTGTAATTTGAGGAGGAGTTAGACGAATAAGAGGAACAAGAGTCTATATATGGACTAGGTCGAGGACTAAGAGGATGGATCCTAACTTGAAAAGCAAGGACAAGAGGATGTTCTAAAGGAAATTGTGGGCAACGACCACAAAGTCTCCATGACAAATACTTAGGCAGCGCAATGGTGTTAGGATAAAATAAGAACTCAAAAGGATGAAGGGTAAGCATAAATAAAGGGAGTAACAAATAACAAGAAAAAACCTAGTGCATTGGTGCAAGGTGTAAACTAAATATAATGATATGTTTCTCTAGTTCAAGAGAACATATCCTAAGTAATAAAAATGACCTCTACCCTAAAGGTTGTTGATATCCTAAAATAAGTCATAGTTATATTTTTTTAGATGGACTTTGAAAATACTTATTACTTGATAGGGTTTTATGTCCACAAGAAACGTTTTCCAGGGGCAGGTAAGGTAAAGAGATGGTTGCTTACCCACAACCACAATAATAGGGTGTTTTCTTAAGTTTGGCCAATAAGGTTACTTTTGGCCCATGGGGTCAGTCCAATCTTGGGCTTCTTAGTAGTCAATCAACAATTTGAAGACCTATACCAATTATTCGAGTGGTCTTGTGGAGAGTCATATGCACTAAGACCTAAGCTTAACCCCTTATCAATCAGTTTTTTTGCACACTCTAGTTTACACTGTGGGATTATGAAGGATTTTAAGCTCCCTAAAAGGACACATTACTATCTCTTGATGTAAGTGATTGATGGGGGTTTTTCGAATACTATCCCACCTATCCTAAACTTAACTACAATATTGTTTTTCACTATTTCCATGGTGGGATTAATCTACCTGAGATACATTATAATTAATGTGGAGTGTTTCAAGTCTTGGGTTTAGGATTGTAACCAAGCTCGTGTTTGCTTAGGGTGTGAGTTTATGTATAATGTGTATGTGGATGGGTTGATTAAATCATGTTTTATGATTGTTGGATGTGGAGCCTGATTATATTTTGTATTCAAAGGTTTCAGCCGGATGTATACCCCAGGAAGATTGTACACCCCTCCACGCAGGTGGGTGCGGGGGGGACTTGTCCCCTCGACGGGGGTAAATCCCCCCTTGCTGGGGGGTGCAGGGGCCAGCGGTCCCCTGGAGGGGGTTCAGGGGCAGCGCCCTCAAAGCTAAAAATAGATGTAAAATTGCCTTGTAAAAGTCTAGTAATTTCTAGTCAGTATGGGTCGTTCATTAGGCGGATGATGTGACAGTAGAAGTTATGTCTAATTTATGGTTTTTTCCCTAGAAGGAAAACCCTCACTATATATGAGGGAATTGTATTGCATCTATGTATATCTGTATTCTGAGTGACGAGGATAGAGGAGATTGAGAGTGAAGAGGAAGTTACAGCGGATCTGCTGTAGGTTGTATCTCTTCAGTTTGCTGGATAATATAATAAAAGAAGGAATCGTTGTTTCTCCGTGGATGTAGCCCAAACTGGGTGAACCACGTATATCGTGTCTCTCTTGTTTTATGCATTTTCTGTGTTTATATTTCTGCAATATTTTATGTGGTCCATTGCTTTGTAATATATAATCTTCTAACAATGATGCCAATGCTACTATGAAATAAAGTGCATAAACTATAAATCATACTGAAAATGAACAGTAAAATAACAACAAAATGAAACACACAATTCTGAAGCCAAAAATGCTATGAAGAAGAAATAAAAAATGAGGAAAATATAAGAAACCCAAAGAAAATAAAAGAAGAAAAGATCTATTGTCTAAGGGACTAGGATCTTAGGCAAAATCTGTTAAAATGATGCAAAAAAACTAGCAAAAAACAGAAGGGAAAGTGCTCGAAAAGTAGAGAAAAAAAAACCACAAAAAGAAGGAAACTCAAGGGGGATTCTAAAGAAGAAAGGAAACACATGTATCAAAGGTAAACAAAGTGTTGTAAAAATGTCCTAAAATGGATTGCGAAGTTATAACAACGAGTTTGGAAAATAGTTTTTGAAAGTTGTGCAAACTAGACTCCTCAACTCAACAAATTTTCTCCAAAATGGAAGACATGTAATATAAACCCTAAGGGGTATTTTCCCTCATCAAAATGAGAAAAAATACTAATACACTCTATTCCTAGGGGTGAAAGCTAACAAGAAGAAACCCTTCCCGACATACAGGCAGAAATTCTCGGTAAAATTCTAAAATTTTTGAATTTTTTTTGCAAAAATAGGGGGCATAGGTTTTGGCTTATTCTATGCATCCTAGTGCATAGGCAAGCTTAAAAAGTGCATTGGGGGTGCATTTATTGGTCCAAGAAGTGTTCTTGCTCCTTGAAGGTCCCGCTTGCGAGATATGTTGCAGACAGGGTCGTCTCCTGCACGGCTGGGACATTTTCCCTACAAAAAGACACATAAACACAACAAAACAAAGATTATTGGAAAAAAGACTAAAAATCCAAAATAGAAGCGAAAATTGAGAGAAATAAAAAATCCTGAAAAATGTCGAAACAATAGTCCCCAAGGTTCTAAATTTTTAAGCTACTCGAGTCATCATTTGTTACTATGAAATTTCTTGGTGGTTGCACCAAAATCCTTCACTTAAGTTACCGGTGACATAAAACCCTAGCAACAAAATTGAATGAATTCAATTGCGCTTTAGATATCCAAAATAAAATATTAAACCCTACTACAAATAATATAGAAATATAAAAGAACGTGTAGCAAAAAATGTTATATTGAGAACCCAATGGAAACAACAAAACTTTGATTTTATTATTGAAAAATAGAATGTTTACAGTTGTGAGGAGAATGGGGAGACTTGGCTCTACAGATCCCCCTCCATGGGATGGGTCCTTTGTACCCTATGCTTCAACTATTGATTTGACTCTTTCTCTCTCAAAATGTATGCAACGAACAAAAAGAAATGGTGATGGCTTGAACTCAAGATGGGAGCTCAAATCTCATAGCATGATAATGAGGATGATGAGAATGGGCATGGTGAAGAATGAGAATAAAACCCTTCTATTTATAACAAAATATTAGGATACGTCTACATTTAACATTATAATAAAAAATGTTGGACTAAATCAAGATCTAACTCTTGCGAATTTTTTATTATATTTTAGATAGGGAAACATTATTTGAAATGGTCAAATATATTTATTTAGAAAATTTCTAAAGTAATTAACATTTTTTTTTTATTAATTACTTCATGGGGATAAATTTAAATATGAAGTAGAAATAATTATTAAATAACAATTTAACAATTATTTTGAGAGAATAACATTTTTTGTAAGTTTGGTTGGCACTACATAATAATCATGTCCAATATATCACCCTCATCGGAGCAAAGAATTGAACCAATGACTTCACATCAAAGAGTGCCTTAACAGAGCACCTTATCACCTTCTCTCGAAGACCCCATGGACTATTTGGAGAGAATAATAAATAAATAATGACATATTTAATTATTCTCATATTTATTTTTTGATGAGAAATGATTTAGGAAAATGTTTTACTAAATTCTTTCATATGGTGAAAACGGTAGGGGAAATTTTAAGGGCAAAATTTCGCAAATAGGGTATTTTTGGACAAAATATTCGCTAATTTGGTTAAAAATTCACCTATTTTTTACATGTATATGATTAAATGGATGATATTGGCCAAACAATTACCAATTTTAATAGTAAATTACATGTTTTTTTTATTGATTATTCACCTACATTCTATACATATGAATTTTAAAACCAAAGTAATCTCCTACAATACTATATATGGGAAAATATTTAATCCTTAAAAACTGTCGTGGAAATTGGGATTTAATGTCTAAAAGGTCATCCTACATGCTGTATTTCAATCAACCTAATAGGAAATGGTTGGGTGATCATTTTTGGGGTCATAACAACTATGCAAGATTGGCTGCATCTCAAAACACTTAAGATTATAAGGTGATTCTTAGGAAATACATGATACTAAAAGAACTTTGTGAACAATCATGGTAAATTTCTAGCCCCCTAGCCTTAATCCTTAAAAAGAATTCACTCATTTTGACTGAAGAAGGAACATAGGAAGTCACCAAGGAAAATTTTAAATATGAAATTTTATCTTAATATTTACAAGCATTGGTGAATCTCACTAGTCACTAATGTGAAAATTATAAAATGTGTGGTGATAATTTTGTAAAAATATTTAAAATTTCTAATAATTTGATATAGTATCTGTAAAATATTTTCTATCTTTAGTATAAAATAATTTTATACTATAAAATTTGGGTGAATAAATTTTTGAAATGTTGAAATTGGCAAATGTTTTTTTTTTTTTGGAAAACTATCCCACATACAAATATTAACCCCTAAAATTTTCCTTGGAACTCACTCTAAAGGATTCCATATGGAATACTCTAGTATTAAGAGTGCTAGAAATTAAAAATATTGTTATCTTTTAATGTGATGCCTCAAGTATAGATATATGGGTAGTATTGATGCAAGAAGGGAGCCCCTTCGTATTTACCAATAATCAATTGTATGACCACAATTTGGAAAAATCTACATATGAGAAGGAAATGATGACTATCGTTCATGAAATGGATACTTGGTGACCATATCTCATAGCGATTGCTTTCATATTAGTATTGGCCATCATAGTTTAAAGAATTTTCTTTAATGAAGGTTTAATTTACCACAAAAATATAAATGGGTCACTAAGAAGTTGGGGTATGATAATGAGATCAAATATAAGAAGAGAAAAGAGAATGTTGTGATTGATGCTTTATCTAGACAATTTGAGGAGGATGGGTCACTTCCTTGCTTATCATTACTATGCCTAGTCTGGCTCAAGGAACCCTATAGGGAATGGCTATGAGAAAAGTACTTGAAGGTAGCTCATCTAACAACTTTAGATAGATGTTAACCGACCTAAATTTTTTACTTGCAAAAAATATACATTATAGTATAAAGGGCACATTGTTTTAGAATAGCACTTGATCCCATAATAATGAGTCTTATAGGAGTTATATTCATCACCAACAAAGAAGCCATTTTGGTTTTCAAAACTCCTTTGAGATGACCATTTTTTCATTCTTTTGGGATGGTCGGAAAGATATAACTACCAATAGAATTTTGTAGCTTCTCTTCCTCATATATGAAAATAGAAATGAACTTACCAATGACTTTATTTAATTCAAAATTTTGGTAGTGTAGTATGCCTGAGTGACCCTTCAAGGTCAAGGATAGGCCATAAAGGAAGTGTTGTTGATCTATAAACTATCATAGATATTCCGTTGGAATACTTAGTCACAATAGCTCTAATGAAAATACTCAAATATTTATTGTGAAGGTTAATCGACTTTAGATCCCATATCATTTTAATTTCTATTTTTTTGGTTAAATATATGAAATCTATGAAATGTGGACAATATATAACATATAAATACACACACATATCCACGAATAGAAACAAGATTTTACTTTGGGAAACTATTACAAGAGAAAACCAAACTAGAAGGTGAGGCTACTCAAATCTCTATTTTATAGTATGGAAACATGTAAATACAAAGTAAGAGATACTCCCTATCGAGTTACTTAAGACTTGTGGTGTATAAGGTTGTTATAGAATCTTATCCCCTTCTATTATGATCTCTAAATTCCAGGAAAAATTTTAATGATGGAAATTTATCTTAAAGATTAAAAACCTCAACAAATCTTGCTAGTCTATAATATGAAAACTCTAAAATATTTATTATGTTTTAATATATGATCTCTATATAAATTTGGCGATATTTAAGATAAAAAATTTTTATATTATAAGACTTGGGTGAATTATTTTTAGAAAAAATAGAAATTGCAGAATCTTTTTTTTTGTAAAAAACATGCAAAATTATCCCACCTACTAATATTAGCCCCTAAATCTTTTTATGCTAAATTCTCACTCTCAATTTCTCTACTAATGTATCGAACAAATGTAATAAGGTAGAATGAACCCCTTCTCTTCCTAGTGTCATGGTATTTGACATTTCTCGATAGTCATCTAGGGGTAAGAGTTTGACCTCTTCAAACCTCAATTAGAGTAATCGTTTTATATCTTCTTGAAAATTCTTGAAATCTCACATGTGGATAGCACCATATGCATGCTTAATGGCCAATAAGATGGCATCCTCCCATTCCATGGTGGTTAACATGATAGGTTAACTTGTGGGAGGAATAACACTTGCATATGAACTCCAATTTGATGTGATTCTTGCACCACTAGAAAGGTATTTGAAGGAAGCTTAGTCTCATAGGACATTTGGCCCCTAAATATGCTATTTGATGCCTCAGAGTGGTTCTAGAGTGTTTCAAACTCTAGTTTTCCAATTTGGTACCTATTATTATTATTATTTTTTTGTAAGCTAAGGTGGGACTCTTTCTATTACTTTATAGAAAATAAAACATAACATAGTTCCAGAACATAATAACTCGCCCGCATGGGGAAACCGAGTATTTAAACCATCTAAAGTTTTTAAGTGCCGACCAAAAATAGAAGGCCCAAAGTCTGAATATCTTGGCAAGATGAACTAAACAGTCCCGATTACTCCTAATCCTACTATTCTGCATAGAGTAACTTCCCTTATCTAGAACATGCAAGAAACTATATTTAACAAAATTATGTATTTTCATATACATATCTTTTCCTTAGACATCTTCAGTTGCAGGTTGCTGGTTTGCTCCTCTAGCTGCTCCCTGATGTTCTCCCTTCAAAAGCTGCTGTAATTCATCCAGTTTCTCCTCTTGTCTTTCTAGAGCAATGTGAATGAACCTTAGTTCCCTACGCATCTCAGGGCCTCCCTGCACTATTTCCGCCATCTCAGTAGCAATTTGCTCTAGCGCTTTTTCCAATAACCTTTTCATTACCCAATAAATGTGGAGAGATTGCTTGAACAGAGACATTCTGCCCCTGGTGTTGCCTGGGTCCTGCAGTAAGAATTCCTAATCCTCCATTTCTTCGTCAGATTGGCCTTGTAAAGACTCCTCCTCCAGATGCTGTATAATTCTTCTGATCTCTAGGTTTGTATTCTGCTAATAAGCTCTCTCAGCCTGGTGAATTTTCTGCTCTATCGAGCTTCTTGTTTTTTTTGCTGGTGTCGTTTCCTGCTTGGAATTCTCGCCTTTGTCACCTGCATTCTTGCGCTGCCTCCGACCCCTCATACCACCCGCGGCTGCCCTGCTTCCTGATCCCTTATCGTTTCTTCTCCTGCGATATGTTCTTACGCGTTCCTCTGACGAGGCTGGCTGATCCTCTTTCAACTGCTGGTTCCTAGCCCCTGTAGATCTGTCCTGGGCTTTATACTTCCTGTAAGCTTCGCGACAGGGGTCTACGTCCTCATAATCGTCCTCAATCTCAAAAATTTCTGTCGGGAACTCCTCTTTTGCAGCAGCCTTTCCTTTCCTTTCCCTGTTCTTGTCCGCTGCGATATTCAGCTCCTCCGCTACCCTAGACTTCATCCTAGTCTCCATGCTAACTCTAGTAATACCATGGGGTATGTTCTAGTGCCGGTGAAAAATTATCCTATCTTGCTGGTTCGCTACTGTCCTGACCTCTGTGCTCTGAATTGGAAAGAAGCAGAACTGTCGTCTTTCCTTACCCGTCTGGGTCCTTATAACTTCTCGATCGTCAAAGTATGCAGCTAAATCGGCAATACATTGCTGCCAATTATTAGCCGGGATGTTGCCTCTCCTGGCCATCATTCCTTGGTATTACCGTCTGCAGATCTGACAAGCCGCTCCATCCTCCTCTCCGATCGCATGCATTAATTATTTCACGGTGGGAGTGATCCTGAGATTTCTTCCACGCACGCCGTCAGTGTACTGCGCGGTGCATTACCATCATATCATCCCTCTCTCCAAACTGACTTGCATTCATTAACCGGGATCTCCAGTCCCATTCACCTATCCAACTCATTAATCCTGACATTCTCGCGTGTTTCCTGATCATGATCCTCATTTATAATCGTTGCCAAGTCTATCGAATCCCTGCTGGCACAAATCGTTTTCCATTGGCTGTCTACCATGCTGTCTCGTCCTTTACAGCCCCAGTTCGCCAAGAAGTCGGCCGCGCAGTTCCCATTCCGCCTAACGTGGTAAAATAATTTGTAATCAATCCTTCTTAGCAAACCTGCTATCTCTTGGACAATTCCGGCAGTCCTCCAACTGCTTGTAATTTGTTTCCAATCTTTTCCATTGCTAAGTTTCTTCAATATTTCAATTACAATCTGAGAGTCACCTACTATTTCCAGGCTTGTATAACCATTTCTGATTGCAATCCTCAGCCCCTAGTGGATTTCCCAAAGTTCTGCCTCATTATTCGTCACTTCCCCGCCCCATTCAGCATAAATCCACCTTACCTCTTTCTGACTATCGCGAAAAATGCCGCCGAAACAAGCATTGCCTAGATTCCCTTTCGATGCTCCATCGAAATTTAATTTGATGAAGTTATCCCTGGGGTAGATAAAGTTATCTGGGTTTTGGACTCGCTCACTATGCCTGCTACCTTGTTTATGATAAACCATCTCATACTTTAAGTTCAAACTGTTCAGGATCATCTCCTCTGTTTGGTTCGCTTTCCAATCCTCCACGTCCCATTTCTCCACCAAGATTGTTTCCCTCATTAGACTAACTGCTTGTTTCCATATAATTTCTAAGTCTTTGGCTTTGTCCTGGAAGGTCCGACGGTTCCTTTCTTTCCAGACCATCCATAGTACGAAGCCTGCAATAAGATCCCAAGCTCTGCTAACAACTTTACATTGGAATTTCTCTTGATTCCATTGGAAAATGATTGCGTTAATGTCTCTAAGACCTATCTCCGATTTACCGAATATCTCTCTTATATCCATCCATACTTTCTTACCGAACGAGCAGTTAATTAGGAGGTGATTACGGTTCTCTTCTGCGTTTTTACAGAGACAACATCTTGAAGGTCCGCTGAAGCCTTTTTTTTGAATTCTATCCCAAGTTAGAATCTTGTTCTTAGCTACAAGCCATATGAATAGGGAGACTTTCGGCCACCATTTACTTCCCCATATAGTTTTCCATTTGAGATTCTCCTCATCCGTAGCCTGTGTGTCCGATAAATAGTATGCCTCTTTGATGGTGAAAGAACCTTTCATGGAGTTCCCCCATCTAAGAATGTCCCTTCCTGTGCGAGCTTTAATTTTCCTAGATTCCACCTCTTTCATATATGCTTCTTGTTGCTCTTGGTTTAGATCTCAATCCCATTCAATTGGATCTATCCATTTTCTCTAGATTCCATCCAATTCATTATCTTTCCAATAATCTTTGACACAGTTTCAATTTCCCCCTTTTTTTTTGTGTAGCTGTTGGACCGTTTGAATTCTGTTCATTTTTTCCTTCTGCTACCATTTTTCCTCCCAGAAATTGGCTTCCCCTCCACCTCGAACTTCCCAGAAAATATGGTTTTCAACAATATCTCTGTTCTGTCGAGCTAGATCCCAAATTGTTGAACCCTTGGGGGTTTCCCTCTGTCTTAAAATGTCAACTGTTGTGTTTGGCATATTGTATTTGAGTCTCCAAATGGCTTTCCACAGATCATTACCCTCCCTTAGCCAACGCCACCAGAGTTTCGCTCCTAACACTTTTTTGAGTTTTTCCGGGTCTCGTAAACCCAATCCTCCTTTTTCCTTCCTCTCTGTAAGGTGTTTCCAAGAAACAAGGGCCCATTTTTTCTGATGATTCGCCCCTCCCCAAATGAACTTTCTCATGATTTCTCTAATTTTTGAACAAATTCCTAAAGGGCTCGCCATTATCAACAGAGGATATATGGGAATAGCTTGGAAGACTGATTTCACCAGCACTATCCTCCCTGCCATATTCTGAGTTCTAAAAGCCCAGTTCGCAACTCTGTTTCTCAATTTGTCCAAGACTCCTTGCCAGTTTTTCAATCTTTTGGATGTGAAGTCCAACAAATTCCCCAAGTATTTGGTAGGCAACTCTCCTCTTTTAAAGTCCAACAGTCTTATGAGATGAGTTTTAATCTGTTCCATCGTGTTGAATATAAATACACAGGATTTGTCTCTATTAATTTCCAGTCCGGAGGCTTCCGTAAATAGGTCCAAAATCCTCTTCAGCTGTTGCACTTCTTTTACAGTTGGTTCCCCGAATAGCATAATATGATCAACAAATTGCTGATGAGTTAGAGGAAGCTCATTACCCCATAGCTTCAATCCCTTGATTTTGTTCGCTGCCCATTCTTTTTTAATATATCTACCAAGGCCTTCTGCTGCCAATATGAAAAGAAACGGAGATAGTGGGTCTCCCTGTCTAATTCCTCTATACGCATTAAAAGTTTTTGAGGGGGTACCATTAACAAGTATGGAGAAGTTCGGGGTTGAAATTAGACTGTGAATCCATTTTACCCATCTCTTACTGAAACCAAAACTTTCCAGGACTTCTTCCAAGTATTTCCAATTTAGTCTATCATAGGCTTTCAACAGGTCTAGTTTAATTATCATGCCCTTTTGATTTTTCATTTTTAAAGAGTGGATGACCTCTTGGGTTACTACTAGGCCATCAAGGATTTGCCTACCTTCTAAAAAACCCGTTTGTTCAATAGATATTAGCTTATCCAACAGGGGTTTCAGTCTTTTAGCAATCAAGGTTGTTATTATCTTCTAAATAACATTACACAATGCTATGGGTCTAAACCCATTAGAATCTTCTAAATTATCATTCTTAGGAATCAAAGCATAAAAGGTGGAGTTAATAGCAGGCCATACCTTTTGGTTCATCCGAGATTCTTCTACCAATTCTAGGATTTCTCTTCCCAGAAAATGCCATCCCGCTTGAGAGAATTCGATCGTGAAGCCATCTGGACCTGGTGTTGTACCTTTTTTCATGGATTTCACTATTTCTTCTATCTCCTCTAAGTTGGCAGCTCTCATCAAATCATTATTTTGGTCATTTGTAACTAATCGGGGAATGGTTGAGCATATTTTCTTTATTGCTTCCGATCTGTCTACTAATGGCTCAGCTAGGATATCTTTGTGATGTTCCACCAACACTTGTTCAATCCCTTATTGCTCAACTACTCTCTCACCATTCTGGTCTTTGATGGAAAATATCCTGTTTCTTTGTCTGTGTTGAATCATTGCCTGATGGAAACATTTTGTGTTTCTTTCCCCTTCCCTTAACCATTTTATTCTTGACTTCTGTCTCCACAACACTTCTTCTTGCTTCTTCCTTTCCTTGAGTTTTCCAAGAATTATCCCTTCCTCTCTAATGCTTTCCTCTGTCCTACCTTCTGTAATTATCTTCTGTTGTAGTGATTCCATTTCTCCTTCTAGTTTTTGTTTTTCCTCCAAAATGTTACCAAACTCCTCCTTGTTCCATTTCTTGATTCTCCCTTTCAATTATTTAAGTTTTAGTTGGAATGTATGCATCTTTCCTTTACCCTGAACTGAACTCTGCGTCCACCATTCTTCCATTTTCTTTATGAATCTTGGGTCCCTTAACCAAAAAGTTTCAAATCTGAAGGGTCTCCTTCCAGAGTTCATTTTAATATCCACCTCTAGTCTGATAGGCCAATGGTCAGAACCAAGAGATGGCATGATCTTCGCTTCAACGAAAACATCTTTGTTCATAACAGGTTCTGATACTAGGAAGCGATCAAGTCTCGAAGCTATCTGATTCTTACCCCTCCTCCTATTGTTCCAGGTACAGATTCCGTTGATTGTTTGAATGTCTACAAGTCTTAAATCATCAATCATGTCATTGAAAATTTCCATGTATTGATCTGATTTTCTTATCCCTCCCTTTTTCTCCTCTAGGGATCGGATTAGGTTAAAATCGCCTCCTATAACCCATGCAGGGTCTCGATAAATTCTACGAATTGCTTTCATGTTTTGCATATAGCTCTCTTTCTCTCCCGGGGTATGTGGGCCATAAACCCCTGAAATGACTACCTTTTCTTTCGTTCCTACTATTCTACCAATGCCTGTAAGGATTCTGGTCATACTGGTCCAGCCTTCTAGGATTATGTCGTTTTGGTTCAATAAAATAACAATTCCTCCCACAGATCCGATAGCATCTTGCCCCATAACTTCGTATTGGAGCTTATTTTTGTTAATTATTTCTTCCACCTGCTGCACTGAAACTTTCGTTTCCTAAAGAATCATAATACTCGGTTTGTCTTTTTTCAATTTCTCTTTCATGTACCTCTGTTTTCCTTTGCTATTCAATCCTCTAATATTCCAGCTGATGATAATCATTTAAAACTTTTGATAGGAGGGGAAGAATACCTCTAACAGAGGTATCACTTTACCTGAATTTATCAGCGTTTCTCCCACGGTCTGAATGGCTTCACTCAATGTTTTCCGTCCTCTTTTCCTGCTGTTTTTGCCAGAAGTGTCCATTCCCATCTGATCATTCTCTTGTTCGCTTGCTATGTTTAACTGTTTATCCGTGTTCTCCCCTTTTTTTTCCTTGTACTTTTGAAATGCTTCTTTGTACAATTGTTTATGTTTCTCTTGTATGAATTTGTTATCCAGGTTTTTTCATTCCTGAATTAACTGTTTCATGATTTTTTCCTCCTCCACCTCATTTTCCTTCTAGTTCTCCACTTCCATCTAGGAATGATTTGTTACTGTTTCTAACTCTCCCACAACCCTTTCTTTGGCTGCTTTCCCCTTGTTTCTTTTCCCTTTGTTTCTATAACTTCCATTGGCGTATTTCCAAGCTCTACATCATCCCCCAGGTTCACTTCATAATCCTCATTTTCGTCTTGGAGGACATGGAACTTGTTTTGACTCGCTGTATTAAGGGGCTTTTCTTGAGTCTGAGTTTTGGGGCCATCTGTGCCCTGTTTCTTCCTTCTTGAAACTTGTTGAAAATCCCTATCTGCCTCTCCCATTTCTCTTGATTATCTTTGATGTGCTTCTTGGTTTTTATCAAACCCTTCCTCCTTATTCAGCGGACATTGTCTGTATAGATGGCCGTATTCGTGGCACTTACGACATCTGAATGGAATATGTTCATAGTCTATTGGCTGTTTCCAGATATCATCATGATATTCCAGTTCAATAGATTCTGGAAGAGGCTCTGCTATATTCATATATACACAGAGCCTTGCATATGAATTATATTAGCCTCGCTTTGTTGCCTCTGCAATTTTAACAAAGCCCCCGATTGTGTTCCCAATCCCCTCTAGGATTTCAGGGTCCCAAAATTCCTCTGGTAAACCAAACAATCTAACCCAGATTGGGGCAGCCAGCATTCTTTCATTTTCAGGGTTATATCTTTCCTCCCAGTGTTTCATAAACAGACCCACATTATTCCTAAAATACGGCCCTCCTCAAAAACCCTTTCTTTGTCCTCCAGATTTGCGAAGATGGCTGTAAAAAACCCTTTTGCTCCCAGTTTCAGATCTATATGTCCTTTTGGTCTCCATCTTTGATGGATCCACCTGTTCAGTTCTTTCTCAGTTGGCCAATACCCTACGAACTTACAAATCAATGCATGGTCCTTCATGTAGCAGGTATATTCCTCAAGTTTGTTGCAGGGAATGACATATCTGGGATGTTTTTGTGCCCTCGGAAGGCATTTCCCGCCCATCCTCTTTTTCCATAGGTTACCCATCACTGGTGCATTATTCTCCTTCAGATTACGCTACGTTCTGGTTGTACTGGTTTCCCCCGCTACAACATTTTTGTAGGAGGGGATCTCTCCCCTCCCCTGCTGATTTTCCATTCTCTCCTCAGGACTAATGCTTTTAATATTTAACCTTATTTCTCTGCTGAATACTTATCAGAAAGACTGTTTATTCTTCAAGATTACCTTAGTCATACTGCCTACCGTGCTTCTCGCCGACTGCTGCCCCACGATGTCTGCCTGCAACGCTCAAACCCGACATTCCCGCTCCATCGATCGCTCCGTCAATTTGGTACCTATTGTTAAAATGACCCCAAAAACTAATTCTTGTAAATTTTTTCTCTCTAAAAGCACTCAGATGTGTGACTAATGGACTTGAGTCAATATGAGGGATAGATGATATGACTTCTAGAGGTACGTTGAGATGGGTCATATTTCTTCCAACTACTACAAACACCTTAACTATATTGTGAAATCCAAGTGTTTCTCACAATAAAACCCCATGGATTCTTGAACCTCTTTCTCTCATTTTAAAATTTTCAACATGTGCTTCACTATATCCATTGCATAAGGATACCTTGAGCAATGCTTAACTTTAACATGTTTCTTGACCTATTCCTTCCACTTATCCAAATGAATACTAGGATTCATCACACTACATTGTGCCTTTACTATTTCCTTTTGATGCCACTTCACTCTTCTTTCCACCTTGCTAAGATGATAAAAAATTAAATAATCACTCTTGTAGTGGCAATGTGCCATTGTAACTATAGTGATAATCATAGTAAACACCAAACCACCATGCTTTAGCTATCACTAGCACTAGAGGCTAAAGTTTGGAACAAATATGGATAACATAGACATTGTCCCAACTCTAGGCAAATAATTGCACAGTGTGTCCTTTGCCATTGGACAAGGAGCTTGAATCTAAAAAAGGTAAACAATGCAATTTTCATCTTAAGTCCAAGCCAAATAAACCCACATACATCACTCATTGGCCAATTCCTCCATCATACCCTTCTTGATTATACACACAACACAAATGAGAAAGAAAGAAGATTGGATAATACTAATGTATTAACTTATTATTACATAGACTTTGTAAAATTTAAAAACAATATTAAAATGAAGAAAAAGTTAGATAATAAACCATATTTATTTAGCACATACCATTTGTGCCATAGTAAAAATTGGATAATCAACCTCATTTATTTCTGAAATACAACTATACAAATCAGCCTAATTTCCTTATTAACCTAATTAGTCACCAAATAAATTTATTATAACACAATATAAAAAAATCAATATTTTTCATGGATAAAAATCAATGTTTTCAAACTTTTAAACCCGAAGTAAAAATGTTTAAGTGAATAAATCTTAAAATTACCAAAATACCTTTCCAATCTAATTATATAATTATGGAAAATCCTCATCTCTTTTAAATCTTTATTAACTAATTCAAATCCCCACTCCCTATGGACACTCAACCTTTTTTAGTCTTTTACGCTAGAAGATAACCCCACCTCCCACGTGTTACCATAACCATTACAAAAAAAAAAGCATAGACGAGGATAGGAATTCTTCAAAACGTGATTTACACCAATTCCTTAATTCTATCAGGAAGTTGAAACTTACTCCTGGTCGAATAATCTCTATCGTCTCCAATAGTGATGGTGATGCCCTCTTACTATTTGATTATTAAAAATCTAAAGGTGTGATTAAGAATCTATAATGCTTCAGTCACGAGTCACTAGTGAATAGATGTGCGGAGTTGGAAACGCTTTATACAAGTGCGGTGCGGTTGTTCGAGGATCTACGTCTCAATTTTTTATGCAACCACGTCGAAACATAGTGCGCGGAAGAGAAACTTCGACTTGGCTCAATCGTTTACCGTTAAATGAATGCTCTTAGATTTTTCCATATGGCCTCCACACCCTTATATATATCACAACAACCAAACCTGGAGTCCCAGAACAGATCAATAGTGGCTATTCTTCTCCATTAATTAGTTATTTCATCTGTTCATTATCTTCTTGTTCTCGAAGTCCATATAAATTGGGCTCGTTCTCATACGTAGTGTTCATTATTATATTGCGACCATGGCCGCTGTAAATGCATCGCTGATGGCGATGAATGGAGCATCGCTCCTGCAACGGAGGCCAGCGGGGAGGTCAACAGCCGGCAGGCAGCTTCGAGTAAAATGCATGGCAGGGGTTAGTAATTCTGCTGCTGTCTCAGTATCCACGAATTAAATTATATGTTCTAATAGAAGGGTTTATGTTATTGTATTTATAACCTAATTGGCGTGTGCATCCACAGCCGAAGGAGTCAAGACAAACACCTTCTACGCCTCCTGAGAAGGTAAGCGATTAAGCGTCAATTTTTGCATTAACATGCACTGCCATGCTCGTGCACTCAAATAAATTGACTCGACATAAATAATAATGCAGGTGAGCACAAACTTTAAGGACGTGTTTGCTTTCGAGGGCCAGCGCCGGAGACCATAAATGGGAGACTCGCCATGCTCGGATTCGTCTCAGCTGTCGGGGTGGAGATAGCGAGCGGGAAAGACCTCGTCGCCCAACTGGCCAGCGGAGGAGTTCCACTATTTATTGGAAGCGCGGTTCTCCTCACGCTTGCTTCTGTGATACCCATGTTCAAGGGAGTGTCCAAAGAGAGCAAATCACAGAAAATAATGTCTTCTGGGGCAGAGATGTTGAATGGGCGTTTTGCCATGCTTGGCCTCGTTGCGTTGGCGTTGACTGAATACCTTAAGGGAGGTCCTCTCATTTCATGATCATCATCAGCTCTATACCAAACCTCATACCCCTCTTAGTGGAGGATGTAATCGAACCCAAGTTGTATTGACTCTGCTATCACGAGATGGCATTGTAACAAATTGTTTTGGCAGTTTATGCTATAATTGACACGTTCATCCACAATCTGTGTCATTTTGATTAGAATATTTACAGAATCAACCTTTTAAAAATATTTCTTATTACATCTCGGCAGGAACTCTAATTCGATTTTGGCATGTTAATCATGAATGGATATTAACCTCAATATTTTTTTTAAATATAGCAGAAGAAACTAATTATATCAGGCATAAAAATTGATATTACTCATATTTTTTATTTTTAAATAATTTT
>APFE030634728.1:9321-33885 GCA_000404065.3 Pinus taeda | reverse complement strand
TATTGACAACTTTGGCATTGGTGTTGTATAACTTCTTACCTACAGAGTCTGTAGGAATTGCTATTGGAAATTCATATCCTCCTTCTGCAATTTCCCAAACATCAGCTCCAAGCGATTGTAGATAGGCTCTAGTTATTATTTTCCAATATACTAAGTTGCTCACATTAAAGATTGGTGGTCTAATGGATGCCATGCCTTCATGATTATTCATCTTGAAAGATCTTCCTTCAAGCGATCAAGCATATTCTGAAGGACCTGCTCTGATTCCAATTGTTGAAAATAATACTGAGAGGGGGGGTGAATCAATATTATCATATCAATAATTTCTCATTTCCCAAACAAATTTATATATGCTACTTCTGTGAAGTGAACTAGCATGTACACGCTACTGTGATTAGTGAAACCAATGTATACCTAGAGAACTTGTGATTTAGTTAATTTATCATGTGATGATCTATAACTATTGCATCAGTAACTTATTAAACAATGTAGCAAAACAGAATAAACCATCACACATAAGAAACACACATGAAAATCAAGATTTAAGGTGGAAGCCCAATGTGGGTGAAAACCACCTGCTGCTGTCATCTCTATCTTCTTTTAATAATAAGAAAATATGTTTACATTTTGCACTAGTACAGACTTATACCAGTGCGCAGGCACCCACCTTCAGAAGGCTACAACCTTCTCTCGTTTTCTAGCTTCTACTAGAAGGGAGCTACAACCCCTAGCTCTTGTACTAGCCAATGTTTTTACTAGTACATAAGCATCAACCTACAAAAGGCTACGACCTTCTCTCTTCCTCCAAGGACCACGTTTCATAAATTTTCAGTCTGGATGCTCATGGTACAAAACAATACACATGAAGGCCTCGTTTCATCAAATTTTCATACTGGACCCATCAGAAACTTTGAAACTCAAACTGGATCAACCAACAATCAATTAATCGGAACAATCAGATCTTTGTCACCAAAGCATTGTGTTAAACCTAGGAAACTACATCATCATTCATAACCAGCTGCAACCTAAAAAATCATGCATCAGAATGTATATGCTACTTTACTGAACCCACCCTGCATGTATACACTACTTCCTTTAATCAAACTTGCATATACCTTCAAAACTACTAAAACATAAGACTTCTAAATCAAGTCTGTACCAACTAGCAATATAGTGAACATCTACTATAAATTTATAGAGATTTAAATAGGTAGTAGCAAAGATCACCTTTCTCACTTATACAATCAATCAATCAAATATCAAACTCCATATGCATTTAGTTTTACATTCAGATATAAGAAGACTTCATTGGCACACAGCAGTAAAACAATGGTACTAATCAAATAGGTCAGTCATCTTTGAACAACATACTTTTCTTTTCCATACACTACTTGGAAGAGCCAAACTGGTGTGTATACACAACTTCACCAAGGCGAACTAGCGTATAGATCTGTAAATATTAACTCATAAATTAGTTGTTATTTTGGACTTTAGACAAACCCAAATCATCACATTCAAAGAATAAAATAGGTGTACACAATTAGATATGGCCCAACCAATATCAGATCATTCAATGATAATTCATTTTAGATCTCATGATCCTAATCCAAAATTGAATTCAAGCAGCACAAAATATTTCTAATCAAATCACCAACATAGCCCCTTCAACATAAGATATACTTCAGATAGAAGTATTCCTTAGAAACCCTTTTTACTTGCACACTTTGGCCTTATGATCTTTTCCTCCTTATATATATTTAGGCCTTTCTCAATACCTCAGACCAAAACCACTTCGGACACATGGTATTCTCGGGCGGGATCAAATAGTCATTACTCCTCTCAATATTATGCGCTAATACTATGGTATTGACCCCTGGTATTCTCTACTCTTGAAATTCCTTGATTTTCCACCCTATACGCACTTTTCCTCTTGTGAGAGTACATGTATACGTATACGCTCTTTTTTCTGTGGACCTGTGTGTATACGTTGTTTTGACTAAGAGGACCTACATATACATATTAAACTGCGTTTCACCATCATTTACCTTCAATTTCTTCCTTCTGATTAGTAGACTTTAGTTCCATCTTCCTGTTCTTCTATACCAATGCCCTATTACATTTGAATGGATTTGTTACACTGTGGGTTGCCTTTCATCAAAACTAAACTAACCTGTGAGTGAGTTTCCATGAAGGACAACACTTGTATCATAATGCCAACAATCTAGCTATGGTCTGGCAGGGGATGTGCATATTGCTACAAGAATATGTGTCTTCCTTTAGTAGTCACATAGACCCTACTAAGATCACAATTTCCTTTCATTTCTACCTTTAAAAATACTAATAATTCATGAGTAGTCTATTTACAAGGATCATAGGCCTTTTTGTGGTAGAAGAGATGGAAGAAGGGGTGAAAAATGGTGTTTTTTATGGATAGAGGTCGAAATGAGAGTAGAGAAGCAGCCAAGTGGTGTTGAAAATAAATGATGAGGATATGGTAGACACCTCCTCTTTTTCCTGGATGATAATCATAAGGTTTGAACTAATTTTCTATGTTGATCACAGTCCTATAGCAATTCTAGACAATCTTGTAGAACTATAGGACAATTGAGTAGGAAATTTGGCTTTATTCATATATCTCAAATGATAGATTGGATTGGCCTGAAATATTTTAAGCATGATTCGATCATCCTTATGCACTTCCCCATAAAACATCTTGGGTAATGGATGCAAGAATCTTGAGAAAAAATAAAAATAGTTGTAGGTGATGAAGGTCGATTTCATGAAAAGTGTGCTCTATATTTTTTGAAATTAATTTAGCATGTTACCATAATCCTTATACATCTCCCCATGAAACATCTCAACAAAATGATGCATTTCTTTTGAGATATGGTCAAAACAATTTCTGCCCTGTGTATTTTGTCAGTACTGTAGCAAAACATAACCTTCCTGTAGCATTTTAGGAAAACTAGGAAAATTAATGGGAAAGGCTTGAGAATGATGGGTGGATGTTAGAAATTGATGAGGGTGATGGATTGGCATGGCCTTGGTCCTATTGGAGCATCTAGGAAAAGTAGAAGATATCCCAAGTTTGACTTTCTTTGACTAGGTTTTTGATCAACTTTTTCTTTTGGTGCTAACTTGTTTTTGTTGCTTGCAAAGGTTGGAGAGCACATGCATTCATAAGAGAGAGATACATGGAGAAAATGATTTTTTTCTTTTCATTTTTTCATTTTTTTTAGGCCTACTAGTTGCCTCAATGAGGTTTTCAACTAGTAGGTCTACCTAGGCACCTTAAACGAGGTTTTCACCTAGGATCTTTTATTTCTCTTTTTTTCTATTTTTTCCAACCCAATGAAAACCTCATGGAGGTTTTCAATCAATGATTCAATATCATGTTCCTCAAAGGAGGTTTCCACCTGATATTTTATTTTTTATTTTATTTTATTTTCCTCTTTTTACTTTTTTTCTTCTATCCTACTCTACTTGAATGAAAGAAAATACCTTTTGAGTATAGGAATACTTCCAATCGATCCATGTGCATAACAATATTAAAGATAAAATCATGTGTAGGCACAAAACATATGCTTTGACATGTACCTGAATATGAGAGACCAACTTCTTTGACTTTGATGATGCCAAACATTGTTGAAGAGAATGGTGCTCCTATATAGTGATTGCCAGGAACCAAAGTTCATTTCTTTATTTTCCATGTCATTCAAATCTTCTACTACTTTCTGATTATCCCTTTGAACACATAAAGGATCTGATGATAAGAAATGTAGAAATAATTGAATCTTAGGCTCTAATGGTTGCTCTCCATCAAATGTGGTCCATGATTCTTTAGTCTCCTATGAATCTTCTTATTTTATATGTTGTTATTCAACGGGATCAAGATAATTTCTTCTTTGCAATACTCTTTCCATTGGGAGGTCTAGGGGCTAGCGGGTCCTCGACAGGTGTTTGCAGGTAGCACCCCCAAAGCTAAAAATAGATGTAAAGTTTCCTTGTAAAATGTTGTAATTTCATAGTTAATGTGGATTGTTCATTAAGTGAATGATTTGACAGCAGAAATTATGTTAATTTAGGGTTTTTACCCTGGTAGGAAACCCTTGGTTTGTATGAGGGAATTGTATCGTGGCTATGTATCATTATTCTATGTGAGAGAGAGGAGTTTATGTGAGGCGAACAGGAAATTATAGCGGATATGTTGTAGGTTGTATCTCTTCATTTTTTCGAATAATATAAAAGGAAGGACTTATTGTTTCTCTGTGGATGTAGCCCAAATTGGGTGAACCACATATATATGTGTCTCTCTTGTTTTATGAATTTTTGTATTTGTGTTTCAGCGAAATTGTATGTGTTCCATTAATTAATTTCTAACAACTGGTAGAGCCGAAGGTCTATTTGGTTGATAAACTTGCAAGAAAGAAGGTACCTGGTTGAGTGGGAGAATTGACTAAAGATCGTAGTTTTAGGGTCGATAAATTTAATGGCCAAAACTACCAGTTGTGGAAGATGAAGATGGAAAATTATCTGTATTAGAAAGATATATACCTACCATCGATAATGAAATCAAAGAAACTAATGAGTATGATGGATGGAGAATGGGATCTTCTCGATAGAAATGAACTAGGAAAAATATGGTTGTGTCTAGAAATGTCGGTGGTTTTCAACATTTCAAACGAAATGAAAACAGAGGTTTTAATGACGACATTTGTCAAACTATCTGAAAAAACCTCGGCCTTAAATAACATATTTATTATGAAGCGTCTATTTAATATGAAGATGTTAGAAGGTGGATCTGTTGTTGATCATTTAAATGAATTTGACACAGTTAAAAGCCAGTTAAGTTCTATATGGGTAAATTTTGATGTTGACGAGGAAGCATTCTCCTTGAAAGGAGGCATCTTTCCCCTCCAAAATCCCTCAAAAAGTGGATCTAGTTCCCAACACTAGGAATTTGCATTAAATGATAGGGAACACATTCCTAGATTTTCTCAATCAATGGAGCTCTAGAATTTGTCAATAATTTCATGATAGTTTGTTTAGTTATCGTCCAATCTTGATCCTCTTGTAGCATGGATAAAGTCCCTAGATTATCTCATCTTCCAAGTCTTCATAATCTATCCAATATTCTCACAATGTTTTAGAAAAATAAATAATATTAGGCACATAATATGTAATTGTCTCTAAAATTTCCTACGAACACATTAAAGCTAGAAAAACATTATTAAGCGTAGAAGGAGAGATTTAATATAACCTTTATGTGCCTAATAAAGGTTATATGAACCTTAATTTGTGTCTAATTTGGAGGCCCATCACAACCTCCTAGCTTATAGGAACAAAATAATTCTATTAGATCCCATAGCTCTACCAATAATGACTAATAAATTTAACAATTAAATAATCTCACACACATTGAGACAAGCAGGAGTTAGATTCTCTAACACTTCCCCTTAAAAACTACTTATCTCAATCTTGATTTTAACAAATTGTATATCCGATACAACTTGGTGTTTACAAGCAAGATGTATACACACCCCCTTACCACCCATGGTCCACACTAATGTAGAAGGAGTCAACTACTATAATGGCCCATTCTTCAATGTTCAATTATCTTAATGAGGTCTCCAAAGTTAACAATGCAAAATAAAAGTTACAACTAGAACATATTAGATGAATAGAGGTTCATTACATATCTCTTTTGGATCACCTGAGATCAATTTTCACATAACTCTTATAAATTTAACCACACTTTCCAAAACTTGATTTTAATTTCTTACACATCTTTTAAACCACTTTGCAAGTAAACATTTCTTCAAATATGAGTGGAATTTCTCTTGTATATATTTTGTGAAAAATTTTGTATGAGATTAAATTAGAAACATTTCATTTATTCCACTTGTAACATACTAACTGAAAGCGTGCCACATAATCATGCCACTTTTCCATTTCTTTACATGCAACTATTCAAATTCCTTGACACAAATATGCATATAGCAATTACAACAATACTATTACACAACAATATTACCCCAAACCATCAAAAAAGATACTCATTGGGGCATTTCATCAAACAATATGTATACAATGAACCATTGGACCATTTAATCCTTTCATTAAACAGTTTTCTTCCAACCTAATATAGCGAATGATTTAGTGCATATCTCCTAAATTGTAGTGTTATGCGGGATTTACGATTGTAGAAAAAAGTGTCTCTCCTAGGTTTGGTGGCTAACCTAGAACAACAGAGAGACAAGGAACCCAATTATTTCCTTAAAGTAAATATATCATGGAATATAGCCTACTTAGAATCCATCGCATGCTTTGCTCCTTCTTTAGCTTGAATTCTCTAATTCCATCTCTAATTTCCAAAATTAGAATCTGCACAGTCAGATAATAGAAGCCAAGAAAATATGAGATCTATGAAATGTCATCTAATTACTCTATTCAATGGATTAATATGGTATTGAAATACATGAAATAACAACATCATATATAGGAAAACAAAGAATTCTTTGCATTAATATAAATGGAAGGAATTGCAACCATAAATAGATGTTGATCTTGTAGAAGAGCTCCTCCAAGCTAACTTGTTGATATTGTAGAAGAGCTCCTCCAAGCTAACTTTTCCTTCCATTATCACAATGTGCACCTCAAATGACCCTAAATTCACGAAATGAAACCTCTCACAACTATAGCATAAGGCTATAATCACTCTCCAAAATCCAACCCCTTGCATATGGAAGGTTGTAAATATATAGAGGAGTGGGGTAAGTTGGGAGTTCTTATCCAATTATTAATCTAAGGTTTTAGATCCACCTTTGATGGGAGGATGGGATTAAAGGATAAGGGATGGAAAATCCAAAGTAGGGTAGGATAAGATCTGAATGTTTTTATCTAAGGTAAATGGTTGTAACAAATTTTGGAAGCTTCTGGAAGAGGAAGCTTCCAAAATTTCTCTCTTTTTCTCGAATTTGTAGACACAACGCAAGTGAAAAGGGGAGCAACTTGTAAGTGATCAACACAGGTCACAATGGACAACCCTGTAGGTGAACGCTATACAATAATTGGATAGGGAGCGTTGGTCCTAAAAATGGCCTAGATGTTGAAGCTTTAGGTAGAAACTCTAGGGAATGAAAGAGGCATGCTTAGCGTTTTGTGAAAGATGATGATAGGGGGGGGATAGGATGTTTATTGATCCCATTAGGAGGCATAATGATTGGATTTGACAAAATGGCCTATAAAATATTCCCCCCTAAAGTGAAAATTTAAAAATGATGACTGATGACTGAAGTCTTTTACCTTGTGACAAGTCGGGATCAACAACAACTAGCAAGCTTCATCTGTTACAGTACATTTTCATTATGACATCTTGGTTGCTAAGGGAGGCATTCCCATACTTAGCACATAAGCTAATCATAACATGTAAAGATCAAAAGACACGTCCATAGATGACCCATGAATGAATGACTATCTGTATGATCATGGCCACCATACATTCTTATCTTTGTATAACTCCTGAAATCGGAACCCAGCTGGATGAAACTAGATCTGGGGTCTTCTATCTCCTTCACACCACCAACCAAGATATGAGTCTAACCATGTGAATCAATGAGCCGAGGTCAAACATGGTAGACACCATCTGATCATTGTTCGATGATGTAAGTTGTTAACAGATGCGAGAGAAACCATCGATGGTGTTAATGGATCTCAAGGTACTATATAGGTACTACAATACAATCTGTATGGTGTCAATACATGATTTGATGTCAAACACCACACAGAGTCTTTCGGTCGAAGGCCATTGATGTAAACCTGTCATCGAGAGCGAGGAAACTTACCACTGATGTATGCAACCACCAAGGTATGAAAGGGTTATTTCTAAGTCAACTTCTTAGATAACGTGTTGATGTCAACAAGAAGCAACCCGTCCTAGGAGGGCCTTGATGTCTCCCCGATCAATGACATGAAACATGTATGATGATTGAGATAGAATGATGCTGATAAGGAACTGGATCAGGAAATGAAAAATTGGAATAAAGGATTAAGAGTATTGTAACATATATTAACTGAATGAATTCACTTGAACACATCAGCGACACTGAATGGATTTGGCAACATTGACCCAAAACCAAAATAGAGGCTCTGGAAATGGTATGATAACTAGAATACAATTAGATTACCCAACCCAATAGCCATAGAGATGAAGTGGAAGAGTGTCATGTTCAAAAGCAACTCACTGCCATTAGCAAATAGAATACCCTGTATTCCCAATTTCTGCAACCATACTGGTTAGTACCTCTTTATCTTATAACAAGCTTGAGGAGGATAAAATATGATTGATTTTTAAGTTCACCCTTCATATGAATCCCTCTGATATATTTAACGAACCCTGAGAAAGAGAGGTTCGGCCTTTTCATGTTCGATAAGTCCATCATTGTTTGATGTTTTAACAAGTCCAGAGAAGGTAAAACGCAATATATTTTTCATGTTTAGAGAGTTGGAAAAAGAGGCGAAAATGAAAACTCTAGATGTTCCTTTTCATAGATAGTCTCTCAAGTATGAAAAGGTATAAAATAATACTCAAGAGAACCTCTTATCCATGTCCGACTAAGGTATTCCTTTTTCGTAGATAGTCTACCTCAGTCTTGAAAAGGGTTAAACTTATACTGAGTAGACTTCTTTTCATTTACTTTTACAAGTTTGAAAAGACAAGTGCTCGACATTCTTTTCATATTTTGAGTCTGAAATGAGTTGAAAGAGAACTCCACCTATAGGAATGAGTAGTATAAATGGTAGAAATTGGTTCTAGTCATGATGGAACTTCTCAAAACACTTAAAGGTCAATAGGTTGGCTAATAAGCCCACTCATCGCAGTTGTTCCTCAAGAAAGGGTAAAAACCAAGTTAACTTGTATGATTTTCCAAGCATATGGTGATGATGGAATGAATAAATCAAGGCTCATCTGGAAAAGATCGGCCGATAAAAGTGATAATCATGAGAGATAAAATTGGAATGGATTCATTTTTATAGAAGCTTGAAACATGGGAAACTATGCTTGAAATAAGTTTGCATGCCCTCAATATAATGACTCAATTCAAGGTACATGCCCCCCAAGATTCATTTCATGCACCTAAGTAGTCTACTGGGTACTAACAAGTGGATGGAATGAATGTTCATTTACGAGATGTAATCAAAGACTATAATTGAAAGGGGATTTGTTTTAGTTTTTAATGAGCTTGACATAGGAAATGAACTATGCTCATAGGAGCCTATTTCATCTTTTAACGACATTGACATAGTAAAATAACTATCATCATAAGATATTTTTCCTTTTTTTAACAAGCTTAGCACAAGAAAAAGAACTATGCTCCGAAGAACCTTGATTCATTTTTTAAAGAGCTTGACATAAGAAAAGGAAATATGCTCATAGGAACCTATTTCATTTTTAATAAGGTTGACATAGTAAAATAACTATCCTCATAAGAGTTTTTTTCATTTTTTAATGAGCTTGGCACAAGAAAAGGAACTTTTCTTTGATCCTAATTAAGGCCTTCAAGAGACCATGGCTTCCAAGGGATTCTCACCAAATGGTAGAAAAAACTCTAGAAGGGATATATATCAAGTGATCTGATGGAAATATCATGCCCTAATGCCCCCAATAAATGATTCACCATATCACTTACCAGATCTAGGTCGAAATAAGTTGAGTAGATAGTGAAAGGATCATCTTCAATAGTAGGTACATGAATGGGATAGGTTCCCACATAATTAACCTGTGGCGGGGAAGTTACCACTTTCATATTTAGAAATCTTAGGGAAGCAAGATGATTGGTATTCAAATCAGGACCAACAAATGAAAGCTGATTATTAGTCACAATCCTTCAATCATGTGAGAGAAACGTCACTCGAAAGAGTGTGGACACAACAACTTCATAGCATAAACAAAGTTTTTCCCTAGGAGAAAATTGAAGTCTAAAGGGCCTATGATAACCATAACATCAATACATAAAACTTTCCTCCCAAGGTAATAGGAAAAGCAGGAAGTGTCCTTAAAGGATAATTGGTTCTTTTATTAAAATCTAATGGACTCAAAGTGGCAGCAACAAGATGTGGGGAACCCAAAACTTGACAAGAAATGGAGGATAGAATACTAACAAAATCTCCCTCATCTATAATAGTGTGATGGATGTTCTTATCATAAGTGTTATAGATCCATTTGGGCACATCAACCCCAACTAAAAAATTAGTACTATTAGGGCCTATCAACCCCTAATACAGTTGTTACATGCCCTAAAGAAGTCAACCATCAGAATTCCTAGCTTCCCAAGAAGTTCCATCATTGAAATCATCTAGAAACTGCCTATAAGAAGATCAGCACAGGTAGGCCTTCATTAGGGTGCACTGCAGTGCAGCTAATACACTATTAGTGTACAATGTAGTGCACTTAGTCTCTATTTGGCCTATGCTGGATGAATTTGAGCGAATTTCTGTGAGGGTTTGAAAGATTCCTTATCCATTGGGTGCCTCTATAAGTTTCTCAAGGCTATCCACTCCTTTGAGCTCGTATTTGGATGAGGAAGGGAGTTAAGGAACATTAATCCCTTTATCCCTTCCTCCATGGAACTGAATTCTAATTTTGGTAGGGCATTCATTATCACCATTTATGGCATAATTTCCTTCATTCACCTATAAAAGACCATTCATATAAGTGATCAGGGGCTAGAAATTATTGAATTATAGGGAGATGCTATTAGTATGAGACTTGAGTTGATTGCAAGTGTTGTAATGATGTCAAAGTGTCTTGTTTGTTATGAGGAGAGGATGGGATTGAATTGGAGGAGTGATGCTGAATCGAGAAATGGGTTGTAAGTCTTCCTTTTACTAATAACATGTTCAAATCTTTTTCCATATGCTTGTGTTATTCATTAATGCTTTCATATGTTTATCATGTACTTTATTCCATGCTATGTTTAATCAATAGATCATTATCATATGCTTTGATGGGTTATTGTTTCCATCTGTGTGCAAGTACTTATCAAGCAGCTTAAGTACGGGAAGGAGCGATAGAATCGGTAAAGGGGTATAAGGAACAAGCGAAAGATACAAGTAGGTTTCTCTGTTCTCTTATTTAATCTATTGCTTATAGAAAAGGTAGAGAATACTTTGAACTGTTGTTCTAGACTTAGCTACTAGTCTAGGCATTTAAGCGTTTATCTGTAGACACTAAAACTTCCCAAAACAAATTGGTGACTCCACTGGGGAGTGATCATCCATCTTAGTAGCTTATCAGCCTCTTAAGACATTTCTATATACTGTACTTGTGGTCGTTGATTGAATTTCATTCTTCTTTCAGTGAAAATTGAGCCGAAACTGTGTCAAAATTTCCTTCAGAATGGCTTACTATCACTAGCGCAGTCCAATGAAGGACACAGTGTGTTGCAGTGCACTTCCCACATAGATCTAGTGCACTTCAGTGCACTGTCTCTCACTGCTGCCTACACTGATCCCTTGAGGGTCAGTTTCCCATCTAGGAACTGAAAGTTTTTGCCAATTTTCTCTTGTTTGAATGAGTTGGTGAATGTTAATGATTTTTTGTCTCTGAAAATAGTTTTTCATCTCCTTAATTTGGCCTTACTTAGACTAGGATTGTTAAATGTTTGTTATGTATTTTATTTAGAATTTTCAATCTATAGTCGAAAGTTAGTTTTGATCGACTGATCTTTAGCAAAAGAAAGTGTCGTAAAATCATCTTTTCCTTCAAAAGTTGAATTGTCATGAAATCTTCATCCATGGAAGATCGATTGATTGATGTATGCATATGATTAGTCTTTTCATTGAAATTTTGTAATTCCTCATTTCTTTGAAAATGAAAGTGTCGTAGAGTCTTCCTTTCCTTGAAAAGAAATTGCCACAAAATCGTCATTTTTATGAAAAGAGTTTGTTGATCGTTTGTGCATTAGTTTTCCTTTTTGATCATTCACATTAAGGGAAATTGAAAAGAAATACATGCATGTTGCATTGAAAAGAGTTTGTGGGTGTTGAAAGGAATAGTGTATGGAATTTGCATTTAGATTGTGCTCTTTGCTCTTTGATCAAAAGAAATATGATTGCTCTATCCCTAAGTAGCTAGGATTTTCATTGTTAAACTGAATGGAAAGAATGCTTATCATGATAGTTGCATTCCTAGGAATTTCAGAATACATCACGTGGAGAACTTCAAAGGAAAATTTCTAAGCAAGATCAACTTAAAATAAACATCAATTTACCTAATGGAGCATTGTCATTAACAGGAACATTTAGTGGTTCTAGTCTAGAGACGTGTTTTGACATCATTAAACAAAGTAGCTATCGCTAACTTGTTTGCAATACATCCCGAGTGTGATACCTCATTCCATGTACGTGAGTATATCGTAGCTTGTCCACGTACCTTTGGGTATATAGGGTGGTGTTACAATACATAAAGTATATGGGAATGCTCTCACTATGCCGTTTTTCATTAGACAATGCTTATAAGGACTGGGCCTCCATGTACCTTCGAGTATATATGGGAGGATAACTCTAGGTTGCTATCCATCCTTAAGTAACCAAGTTTGCCACCTTCAAAAGGTGATACACCGAACATAGCATTTAGGGATATTTCCTGCTTGTACCTCTTGGTTCACCATGAGGTATTCTGCAGTTCACAGTTTCCTGGTAAACCTTTTGCCTAGTTAACCCTTTTTGTTTATTTCTTTTCTGATAATAAAATTAATGAGAAATCATGGAGGAACATCAACCCATACCCCGTCATTCTCAGAGAATAGCAAGCAAACTACCTTCGCCTCTCGAAGCGACACCAATTCGGACAAAGAGGTCTCATTTAACTGAGTCTAGTATATCAAGAACTCCTAGTTCTTCATCTAAGTTACTTGAAACATCTATTTCAGTAAGTACAGAGACTCCAGTTACTCTGACTATTTCTGGTACATCTGTTCCTGAAGAAGAAGTTTCACAATTACCTGAGGACATTAGCACTAATCTTAGTGAAACAGTAACCGAGGTTGTCCAACAAGAAGTTTATCCTCAACTTGAAATTGTTCAACAAGAAAGTACTTCTAAATTTGAAGCAATTCAATCAGAAGTTAATCTAGAATCTATCCCAGTTCGAACATAAGTTACCTCTGAACCTGAAGTTATCAGGAACCTCCCTTTGAAATTGTTGTTCATTTACTTGAACATATGGACTTCGAATTTGAACATTCAGAAGTTTTTACTTTACCGGGAGACAGTCAACCGGTTACCCCTCAGACATCAGTAACTATTGAAACTACACCTTCATCAACACCAAAAATATTTTATGGGCCTAATGGTGAAGTTCTTCCATTAGGTTTTATTTCCACAGAGGAGGAATTAGTAGAATATTCCACATCTGGAACCTCATTTCGCTTTGGAACTGGGCTTTATCTTTATCCTATTACTCCTGATTACTTTGCTTCATCTGATTTTTCTTCCTTTCAAGTACCTGTCAAATCTTTAGGAAAACTTTTGGGTCAGTTAACTATAGCTAAACAACCATTAACATCCGAAACTATATCATCTGATGCAGTTGTAGCAGAATCTTCTATTGTAACTTCTTCAATGTCTTCTACAACACCTGAGTTGCACCTGTATGGTGAATCGTCTGTCCTGATTGGTTACCAATTATTTTCTGGAACACACTCAGGGGTTGCTTCTACACCATGGTCATCACCCATGTTCTCAACTAGAATTTTACTTGGTTATTCTCTAATGGGAACTCAACAGTTTGATCCTGCATATCAGTATCAGGTTGGGAAATATGGTCAACAAAGACCTATGTATACTAGATTGCGACCATATGGAGAGCAATTTGCTTATTCACCGTATCCTTCTTATTCCGGAGGACAACCATATGGTAATATTCCACAATATTCAAGTCAACCTGGAATTAGAGTTTGTCAATGGAAACCAACAATGCTAGTTCAACCAAGGCTTGTGTATCCAACACAACCAATGAAAACTGTGTCAACTATTCCTACTACACCTATTGTTACTACGGTGCCACAGTCACAAGCTCAAACTATTGTATCTCAACCGATACAAACTGATCCTTCTACCTTGCAACTACAAGTTTCAAGTCAAGAAGTTCAAGTTTCTTAAGTTTTTATACAACAACCACTTGTTTCTGGAGTTCAGCAACAACCTCAGGTTAGTATACCTTTATCTGGACTAACCCGGGCTTACAATGGTATAGTTTATTCACAACCTAGTCAACCTTTCATTGCTGGGCAATAACAATTAAGTCCACAACAATTGTACCAACAACAAAAACAGTTGATTCAACAACCGTGTCAGCCACAATTTCAACAAACCCAATTCCAGGAGTTCCAACCCCAGTTTGGAGTTGTTTCACAAGCTCAACCTAGTTTTGGTCAATCTCAAGCTTACCAAGGTCCTGGATAACAAGGCTTTGCAGGTTATGGACAACCATAAACTCAACCTGGTTATCAAAAACCACCTTATACTAGTTTTGTTCAACAACCATACCAAGGTTACCAAATGCAGATGCCCTATGTTGATATGGAAAGACCTATTGCATAGGCAATTCCATCATATCCTAGGTATGCTCAACCTGACTTGAATCAATAGTTTCCATTTGTAGCAACTTTAGAATTAGCAGATTTAAACCAGCTCACTAATGATCCAATCTTATATGCACCTTGGTGGTTGGTAATTCCGCATAAGTTACCATCTGACATTCCAAAGTTTAATGGAAATCCTAGAGAAGACCCATCAAATCATGTTATGACCTTTCATTTATGGTGTTCATCAAACACTTTGAATGATGATTCAGTTAGACTTCGTCTTTTCCAAAGAACACTTACTGGTCCACCTGCTAAATGGTACATTGAATTACCAAGAGCTTCTTTCGATAAATTCACTACTTTAGCCACTAATGTTTCGACCCACTTCTAGTTACCTATCAGATAGGAGACTAGAACGGAGCTCCTAACCAACTTTGAACAGACTACTACTACCCATATATCAGATCATATTCATGAGTGGCGGCGTCATCACCGAATAGTTAAGACATATGTTCCCAATCATCTTTTAGCTGAGTGGTTCTTAAAATCCTTGTTGCGATCAATCACCCAGGATGTGGCAAAAGGTAGCGTTGTTAAAGCAGAGAAAGTCATTGCTCGTGCCCAATACTTGGATTTGATTTACACACAATCCGGCATGCTCTATGATAAAATCCCCAATGCACCTAGACTAGCTTTCATTGTTCCACCACTTCCATAATCGAGTAAGGACTCTCATGCCGGCAATGGTGTGATCGGTTCTTCAAGCACACAAGTAGTAGGAATACTGTTTGGTCAAACTCTTGTTGTTTCCAATCAAACTACTAATGCATCATAAAACACTCTTGCCTTCGAGATTAATGCCATGTCATCTGACAAAGGCAAAAATCCAAGGCAACCAGGAAGAAAGAAAAAGGGGAAGAACAACAAAAGGAAACAAAAAAATTCCCCTCCATAGAAATCATTTGATTCCTCTATGACGGCTAAGAAGCCTCGTTATCCATGTCTGATATGCAATGATGAGCATTATACAAGAGATTGTCCACATCGCTCTAAGGTCTCTAAACTTTTAAAGACTTCAAACACATTAATAGTGTTGACAGATCCGTTTCCAACCTTGGAAACATATTTGGTTACAACAAACCATGCTTCCACATCTCAAGTACTTATGTTATCTATCACGAAGCCACAAAACGATGTTTTGGTGTCAACAAGAAACAAAGATTATGGAAATCCATCATCGTCAAATAATCAGGCCAGAGATCAACCTAATACTTCGACCTCGACTACATATGAAGTTATTCCACTAGTTGTACCTGAGTTGACAATAAAAACACCAAAGGGAGTTGTGCACAAATCGACATTCAACCCTCGTGCTGGAGCAACTCAAAACTATAACGTAGTGGAAGATCTTGCTCAATCACCTTCTGCTATGTCGACGCTCGAGGTGTTGCAAAAATGTCCCTCCCAAAAACAAGCTATAATGTCAACAATAGGTGGAATATATCCTACGGATTCAAATATTGTGGTTTTCAACCATGTGGGATATTCACCACAGTTACCAGCACAATTATCTTTCCTAATCCAAGTAAAATCTCTTAATAAGAATGTTCACCGAACTATTATTGTTGAGGGGGAATCTACTTGCATTATGTCAATGAGCTGCTGGAAAACACTTGGTTCACCACCATTGTCACGATCACCAACTACGTTAAAAGCCTTTGATTGAGGAACATATACTCCATGTGGGATTTTGAGTAACTTGCAAATCGAACTAGGAGGCAAAATAGTTTCTATTGAAGTTGAGGTAGTTGACGAACCCCTTGATTACAACATTTTACTGGGAAGGCCTTGGGTATATGCTATGGTTACTGTGGTTTCCACGTACTTTCGTACTATTACATTCCATTTCAAGGGTGGAATCATAGTCATTGATCAGCTAGCTTTCTTTGCCAATAGTTCACAGGCTACAAGAAGCATTCTATTGGTACACGGACCCCTGCTGTCACTTCAAAGTGTTGGAGTAGGTCTCTTTAAAGATCCTTCCCTAATGGGTACTTTTACCCTCCCGTCACCATCCAATTTGGCAGAAGTGGCAAGAGTAGACTTGCAACATGATTTCTTCTACCTCATCTGATTTCATGAGGACTTTCAACCAATTTGAAGTTGATGGTAATAGTAAGGTGTTGCCATTAAGCCCCATTGAATTGTCATAGGAATCAATTTTTTGGGCTTGTGCGGCAAAGCCAAATCCACACTCAATGCTTGTATGGGTAAATAAATCGTTAGAATATGGTACCTCTTCAGATCCTTTTTCACATATACATTCTATGGATGAAGGAATCGACCAATCAATGATGATGGGAGAGGAACCGTGGGAGGATTATCATCATCGTTCCCACCTTCTAGATGATATTGAAGATTATTCAAATGAAGTAAACCACCCATCTATCATTGATTTCTTGTCGAATTCTTTTAGAGTAAATGTTGTAGATTATGAGCGTAATTTGTCAAACATAGAAGAAATAGTTTATATAAACATTTCGACCAAGCATAACAATGTAGAGAACATTCATGTTGGCAAATCTTGTTTTCCATTGGTACTTGATAATTATTGTGCTCTGTTTCATGACTTTAGAGATACTTTTGCATGGTCTTATGAGGAGATGCCAAGCATTGACTCAAGTATTGTTGAACATGAGATTAAAATGTAACCTGATGTCAAACTAGTATGATAGTTGCTTCAACCTATTCATCCCAAGAAATTTGTTGCCATTAAGGCAGAAGTTGAAAAACTTTTACGTGTTGGCTTCATTTTCCCTGTACCTCTTACTGATTGGGTAGCTAATATTGTTCTAGTCATGAAAAAACAAGGGATAATCCGAGTGTGCGTCAATTATAGGGATGTAAATCAAGCATGTCCAAAAGACAATTATCCTACACCTTTTATCGACCAGATTATTGACGAATGTGCCAGATGCAAAATCTTTTCATTCATGGATGGATTTTTTGACTATAATCAAATCAATATATGCCCACAAGACCAATCGAAAACCACTTTTATTTGTCCGTGGGGCACATTCGCCTATAAAAAGTTACCTTTTGGTTTGAAGAATGCAGAGGCTACATTTCAGAGGGCAATGAATTATGCCTTCCATGACATCAAGCACATTGTTCAACCTTATCTTGATGATTTTCCTACTCATTCACGAAAGTAGACTGATCACCCACAACATTTGAGAGCAATATTTTTACGGTGCCGACACTACAAGATAAGACTCAATCCACACAAGTGTGTGTTTTGTGTTGGCTCTGGTTGATTGCTTGGATTCGTAGTCTCAAAAGATGAAATTAGACTTGATCCCATTAAGGTTTAGACAATCCTTGACTTGCCTCCACCTTCAAACTTGTTACAGTTACAAAGACTTCATGGGAAGGCAAACTTCTGAGGAGGTTCATTCCAAACTATGATGAATTGGCTAAAGGTTTTACACGTATAATTGAAGAAAGGGGTACCCTTCTATTGGGACCAAGTTGCGCAAGCTTCTTTTGATGCTCTTAAAGATTCCCTGATTAGAGCATCATTAATGTATGCCTCGAACTATCAAAAATAATATTACATGTATCTCCTCGCTGCAGATACAACCATTGGTATTGTTTTAGTCCAAGAAGAAAATGGAACTGAACATCCTATTTATTATGTGAGTCATAATCTCAATGATACAGAAAGTAAGTACTCATATGTCGAAAAGTTAGCTTTGGCAGCCGTTCAAGCTGTGCAGAGATTTCATCATTACATCCTCCTATGCAAAACTACCATTATATCGGATTGCAACCCTATGACATACATTTTTTCACCTCAATTGCTGGGGGGGGGGAATATTCTAAATGGATATTTATATGGTAGGAGTTTGATTTCGAATTCATTAGATCTAAATGAAAGAAATCTCTTGTCTTTGCCAAGTTACTTTGCGATATTCCCTCATCCTCCAATGCTTTAACATCAGAAGCATCAATCTTGGATGAATCTCTATTTCTTATATTGTTAAGTGATCTATGGTATGGGGATATACTGGTCTATCTCCAGACCCAAGCTTTTCGGCCTAATACCTCTTGCTCTGAACAATGACGTACACGATACCAAGCCAAAGATTATCTGATTATTGGTGATACACTTTATCACTATGGTGTCGATACGATTTTACGTAGGTGCCTCACTCATGAGGAAGCTGAGAAAGCTTTGAATGAATGTCATTCAGGTGCTTGTGGGGGGCATTTATTTGGTTATGCTACCACATTGAGAATTCTCTGTGATGGTTAATTTTGGCCAACCATATTCAAAGATTGCATTCTTGCTGTCAGGAGTTGCCATGCTTGCCCGATATTTGACCGTAAAACCTGATTACCACCTGCACCACTGCATCCAGTCATTGTTGTTGGCCCATTTTCCAAATGGGGCATTGAATTTATGACATGTAACCCCACCTCAGCTGGGTGGCATGGGTATATTATAGTTGTCATTGACTATTTTACCAAATGGGCCGAGGTGATGCCAACATTGAACAACAGTGGTGAAACAACTGCTTTATTTTTCTTCAACCATGTGGTTGCCATGTTGGGTGTTCCACAAGCCATAGTTACAGATCATGGGTCACATTTTTGCAATCACATGATGGTTGAATTCACTGCCAAATTAGGACTGTCACATGATTGTTCTACTCCATACTACTTGCATGCTAATGGACAAGTTGAGGCTATCAACAAAGTCCTTAAGCACATGTTGCAAAGAATGATTGGAGTTCATAAAAGGAATTGGCATTTAATCCTATACTCGGCTTTGTGGGCATATCAAACCTCGGTGAGAAATGCGACTGAATTCACATCCTTCTAGTTGGTGTATGGTTAGGGAGTAGTCTTACCAATCCAATGTGAAATCTCGTCTCTGAAACTGTGATTGGCCTACTACTTCACACTTTTGAAGAAGAAGTGTGTTTCCTAGAGTTAATCCATCTAGATGAAACACATTATGATGTCACATTGGCTAATGAGGTGCATAAGAAACATATTAAGGTGCAATATGATAAAAATGTCAAGCCTTGTGTCTTCTCAGAAGGTGACCTAGTCTTGCTTTACGATCAGGAGTCTGATAAACTTGGAGTGGGAAAATTTGAACTACTATGGATGGGCCCTTATATTGTTAAGTGTGTTTTGACGAAAGGTGCTTACGAGTTAATGGACTATGATGGGATTCCATTGTCGCAACCCTGAAGTGGGTTTTACCTTAAACGTTACTATGCTTAGTTAAGTGTAGTAAAACTCATTGTATATATGATTTGATTGCATGTGTGTGTGTGTTTTCTTTTAGAGTTCTTATTTGGCACTTTGCATTTGTTCCAGATGTTGAACTTTTCAGAACCACTTGTTGGTTATGCCGATGGGGCTAGTCATAGTACGCAGAATCTACCTTCTGCAGCATGGGCCATTTTCACTCCAAGTGATGAGATAGTGAGTTTTACATGGATATGTATTGGACGATCGAAAAATAATATCGCTGAGTATAGCACGTTGATTGAACTCCTCCCTAATGCCATTTCACTTGGCATACGCTGAATCATCATTAGGCTAGACTCACAACTCATTGTACTACAACCTATTGGCATCTATACCATCCGAAACCCAGCAATTCATCGCATGTTCCTTAGAGTTCGTATTTTGTAAAGGTATTTTGAGTTTATTCAATATCGACATATTTCCAGAAATCTAAACACATTAACTGATTCTCTAGCGACTTATGTGTTAAATAGACATTTGCGACATATGTAAAAGTAAATATTTTCAATTCACATCATTAGTTGAATAGGATTAAATCACTTAACCATAATAAAACTCTGGAAGTAAAATAGATAGTTGTTTTAAAAAGTCTTTACAGACAGTTTGCGTCCAAGACAAAAATTGGTCATCTTACCCAAAAACTCAAAATGTATGCAAAAGATATCTAAGTAGAATAGTGCTTCTCATGATAACAGGTTACAACATATGCTATGATGCATAGAAGTCTCATCCAATGACTCGGCACACCGATGGTATGGCACTGTAGTTGCATAGGTAACTCCTCAATCTGGACATCCGGAATGCCTAGGGTTAAACCCTGTATGTGATCCTGTAGCTCAACCAATTTCTCTGCTAAATCCAAGTCTCAGAGAACTGCTCTCCCAACAAGTCTCTGTCCTAGCCCACCTGCCTCTTGTTGGTGTCCCACAGGTCGAACAGGTCCAAAAAATGCATACATAACAATTGTTTTGTTTAGTCTTGGAAATAATAAAAAAACATACAAAAAGTAGAAACTTTAAAATCAAAAACACTTTGGTCAAACAATTTACCGATAACACCCCACTGTGCTCCAACTGCCAACATCAAGTCTAGATCTCCACGGAAATCCATTCCTCAATATGGATACTCTGTGATGGCCATATCCTGTCGATCAAACCACTCAAAGAATGTATGGGTAAACGAGATCAATGACTAACCAGCATGCCTAGCCATAAGATCTACCCATCTCTGCATCCGTGGATCTCTAGGTCCAGATACACACAGTGAAATAAGTTGTGGATACATTAGTGGAATTCTCTCCAACGCGAAAGAAATCAGGATCGACCCATAGCCAAAATTCTTTGTCTTTCCAATTTTCACCTTGGTCAGTTGTTCTTTTGTTGATGAAAGAACTGCCTCACACCAGTTGAACACTTTTGGCTCTAAACACTCTAAAGCATACTGCATGTACGACCTATTTGCCAAGTGTAGTGTCACGCTACTAGCTAGTTTGGCAAGGGTAAAGAGGATTGTCCTCAATGGTAAATCACTAACATCCCTTATATTAATCTTTCCATCTCTGCTAGGTTGAGCACCTTCTTAGTAGAACTGTCTTAATAGTCTCACTGATTCACTTCCTTTGGCAAATCTTGATAGTGAGATGGGGGCATCCCGCCTCAATAGTCTAGTCAGAAATTAAATGTCACCGATGGTAAATGGGATCAATTTCCCTCTAATGTGAAAGGCTTGACCAGTAGGATCCCATGAACGAACAAGGAATTGTAACAGCTCTATCTGCTGCCACATACTAGATAGTCGGAAATACTTGAGTAACCCACAATTCTTTAGGTCCTCAACCGTACCCTGATTATTTAGGGCAATGATATCTTGTTCTTCATGCTCTTTTTCTCTCCATATAATCACCATTTTGATGCGATGAATGTCTGCAATGAAACCATTAGACAAATTAGGATCCATTTTTTGCAAAAAAACAATGGAAAATTTGGGAGAAAACAACTGTGAAAATTTGAATTTTGTGCTCAGCGCACCCTTGCCTTAGAGATAGTGCACTACAATGCATGCAGCCTTCTAGGTGTGTGCAATGTCGTGCACCTTTCGATACTGAAAGGGTGCACTGATCCCAGAGTTTAAAATTGAAACCCTAAGGGCCTCAAAAACTCAAAATATTTTCTTAAAACTGAAAATAAATGGAAGGAAATGAAAGAGAACAATGATAGCTCCTACCTGGTCTAGACGGCGTGAGGAACGGTCCATTAAATTCTCCGCAATGAGCTAGTAAACTTCAAAGTAAAAACTGTTGCAGAGCACCAAAGTCAAAGGGTAAATGTGAAATGGTAAAAATGAATGGTAAAACTTGTTTTTATGTTTATTTCTTATGTGACATTAATTGAGTAAATGATCCAAATTGGATCCATGAAGAATAACCAAACCACCATGGCTGTATCAAATCAAGACAAAAATTTTAATTCAATAGCACAGAGTGATCAAGAAGACCTCTAAACAGTGGCAGTTGGCAGCCAACGAGGAACGACGAGGAGCTCAGTCAAAGCACGCTAACCGAGGCCCATGGAGACTGTGCAGGAGGTGAAACTGGCACCTGGGAAGCCCGGATTAGGAAAAGGAGGTTGTTTCTGATGTGCGATTCACTAGGCACAACCCCTTGAAAAAGAAAGCCCCGAAGTGCTCGATCGCATGGAAGCCAGGAAAACCATGGGGAAAGCGCTAAAGGCTAAAGGCAGGACTCGTACTCCAACATCGATAGTATATCAGGGGCACCCTTGGGTGGTAAGCGGATTTGGAGAAAAACGAGCAATTCCATTCAGCGCCCGACGTGTGGCAGGCGGAGGAGAGAGAAAACCACTGCTCATCGCACGCTAACGGCTGAGCAGGTCAATTGCACGAAATGAGTGAATAATGTTGGATCTGGGGGCTCCAGATTTAACGACTAAGAACGTGCCCGATGAAAGAACTGGATTTGATAGGGGATTAAGCCGCGATCTATAAGGATTTGAGGTCCGATTTGACTACTGAGGCGGCGAATGAGTCATTTCCTGACGTAACTGAAGAACTGAATCGACGAGGAAGAGCTAGCGTAGTTCACAAGAGGACAAGTGGCCACTCCCTGTGAGCCAATGACCATGACGCAGAGACAGGGAATTCCAAGTGAATAGCAGCAGGCAATTTGACGGAGGTGGAAGGGGAATCGAGCAGTCATGAGAACGACTGGCTTTAAAGCCATGAACAGAGAAAAGAAAGGATGAGAGAGGACACCGAGAGGAAGAACCAGAGAGAAGAAGACAAAGACAAGAAAAGAAAAGACAGTGAAGCAAGAAGCAGAAAGACAGAGAGCCGAGCTGACCTGTAGCACAAGGCAGCATCGAGCAATCCCTGAGAGGATCTGTCGGCAACTGAGGACCACATTGGGCTCCTCCCATTAAAGACCAGAGAGGTCAAGAGCTGGTAAGGAAAAGCGTCTGTGCACTCTAGTGGCTTGGGTAATCCAAGGACCACCCTACCAAGCAATTCCATTTCAGGGGACTCAGATTGATCTCCTCATTGCAATTCTTTGCTTCAAAGACACAATAAAAGAAGGCCACCACTGAAAGTTGGACCGGAGACGTAGCCGTAAAGAATAGGGTGAACTCCTTATTAATTGTTGTGTTCTTGTATTTTCTTACTGTGTTTCTCTGTTGTTTTCCATAATTCCAGTGTCTGCGTATTTTACAATCTGATCAATCCGTTGCCTAAAATAACATAGACACACACCGGCACATGAGTCTATAATACCTTCATTCATTAATAAATTAACTGAGGTCACTAAAGAGTGATTTTCAGATCAAGTGGTATCAGAGCTCTAGGCTGTAAGGTTAGACAAGCTTGTGATGGTTTAGCTGTGAATGCTCACTAGATCAAAGCTCAAATTAGGAGAAGGAGAGTTGGTAGAAACTAATCCTGAAATTGGGAGAGTCTATCCTGAGAAGACAATGTCAGTGGAAGGTCCTATGGGTCCAGACCCTCAGTTCATAGAAAGTTTCCTAGCCATAAAGTCCATGGTAGAAGAAATGTATAGGGATTTTAGAAAACATAAGGATGAAGATTCATCAGGCTCTAAATAGGACAAAGGAGAAGATGAGTCTCATTGCCATGACCACTCAAATGGAAAAGGGAAAGAGGAAAGCTTTCTCACACTTCCTAATAGCCCTGTACATAACAAGAAAGCATCTTTGATCAAGCTAGATGTTAAATTTTATTTGCCTATATATGATGGAGAGTTAAATGCAAAAAAGTTGGACAATTGGATTAGACAAATTGATGTGTACTACACAATGCAAAACATCGACTCAAACAAGAGCAAGATTCAGCTGGCAAGCCTACACCTTGGAGGCACTACCTTGGTTTGGTGGGAAGGTAGAACCCAAGCTGACATGAAAAGACATGGTAAGACTATCTCTGTCTGGAGTGAATTTGTGTCTGCAATCAAAAAGCAGTTCTATCCATTGGCCTACATGCAACAAGCCATGATGAGTTGGCAAACTCTTCGACAATTGAAAGGGCAAAGTGTGTAAGGGTACACTCAGGAATTTAGAAAGAGAGCATTGATTCTAGGAATCTCATTAGACTCACCAGAGACTCTGTTGAAGTACATTGG
>APFE030634716.1:0-11805 GCA_000404065.3 Pinus taeda | reverse complement strand
CACAATTATATATAATTTTTCTATAATAAATAAAATTGTTTTTAATAATTAATTAATTAATTTAAATTATTAATACATTTTCCACCTAGATTAATTAACTAATTAATATTTAATTATGATTAAATAAAGGTTGTTATCCCTCAAGGTACTCATCCTTACCCTTTGATTCAAAAGCATCCGACCACCCTTAATCAAAAGTCAAAGTCAAAGCTATGGAGTGGTAGATGTGGACAATCATGTAAACCTAGAGCGGTTTTCTGTTAAAAACGAGCTAATTTGAAGGAATTGGTAAGTCTCGAGAAGACTTAATTTAATTTAATTATCTGCCATGTATGTGTGTTGAGAGATTTAGGCGATTTGTGAGAGAAAATCGTGGATCTGAGATGATCCATGACTTTGTAATTTTCTCTATAAAGAGTCTGTATTGTGTGACAGAAAAACAGAAAGTGATAGAGGAGTAGAAAACATTTGTGTAAACAGAGTGTGGATTCAATGTAGTCGAGAGGCGAATTTGTGACTAAGGTTGAAATGCCTTAGACTGGAATTATATTGTGTATAATATAAATTGTGTGTTATGTGGAATTCGTATGTGTGTGTGTTTATGTGTTATTGAGTTAATTCCCGTGTTATTGGTTCATTGGTCGACCATCGATCACTGTAAGGATCGATGGCAATCCAATGTTAACAAGTTAACTGTTATATGAATGTGAATAGAATATGGCAGAATTCATGGGTGGAAATGCAAATTCCATCTTCAGTGAACAAGTGCAGAGGGAGCAGTTAGATCATTTAGACCGACGAATATTAATAAAGGAAGAAAAATGGTGGAGGGATAAACTGCAAGGAATAGGATTGTACAAATGTCCTAATTGTGGTTGAAGCCCTGTAATAAATCCTAGCCGTCGATCTCATTTTCAAATGCTTATGTCACAGTCAGCTACGGGGCTAAGCTGTTTGGTAATCCGTGCGTTAGTTGAACACCCGCAGGCCATAGATTTTATGAACTCGTATATCCAATGAATATCGAGTCATAAAGTGATCGGATGTTAATCTCAGAACGGGCCCAAACATTTACAGGTAAAGGATTTATAATCTTTATCGGCTCCGTCAGGGCGGTTAAACGTCGTGCAAGTGGTCCATGCGATATTGCTACTGACCGTTGCATCAAGCGTGACTTGGTCAAATGGTGGAGGATTAGCGATTAGTTTCATTGATCGAGCGAACCATCAACTGTCGGATTGGGTAAAAGATCAACAACGGAGAATTTATCCGATAAGATTTGTGGGAAAGGCGAAACCGAGAAGTTTATGGATGTGGGTTTAAATCTATTTGAGGTCTCGTCTTGTGCATTCAGGTGGGACTGGTGTTCGTTGGCAGGGTTCACTGCATTCCGTTGTTTGGTGATTGGTTGGGTTTTTCTTTAAAACCCACCAACATAAAATCTTCCAATTTGTATAGGTGGGCCATAACCCACAGGGTCACATAAGGTTATTATGAAAATTAGGGAAATTGCCTTTAGGCGGTTTTTCTTGCATCAAAGTGGTATCAGAGCAGGGGAAGGTTTCCTACGAAAAAAAAGATTTTGTGTGCAAAAGGAGGAGGTATAGTTATGTTGAAGACTGGAGAGTTTATGATCTTGGTACTATTGATAGCAGCAGCAGAAGGTGAGAAAACTTGCAGCAACCTAGAGCATGAAATGCTCATATGATTCCATAGAAGAGAGAACCAGAGAGATGCCAAAAGGCTAAGCTCAAGGAGAGAAGCTTGGTGAGGTATAATGTAGCAAAGAAGACTATTACTGCAGAGGTTTTGTTGCAGCTCACACAAAGATCATGAAGGCAGTTCCACTGAGGAAGTGGGTAGAATTGTTATGGGATTAGGGAGAAGCATATGACCAGGAGGTCATAAACTTTTGTGCCTTGGGAGCTTGATGCAGGAGCATTCAAGCACCATTAATCAAAAGCCAAAGTCAAAGCTATGTAGGGGAAGATGTGGACAATCATGTAAAATGGGAGCAATTTTCCGTTAAAAACAAGCTAATTGGAAGGAATTGATAAGTCTCGAGAGGACTTAATTTAGTGTAATTATTTTCCATGTATGTGTGTTGAGAAATTTAGGCAATTTGTGAGAGGAAATCGTGGATATGAGATGATCCACGAATTTGTAATTTTTTCTATAAAGAGTCTCTGTTGTGTGACAGAAAAACAGAGAGTAACAGAGGGGCAGGAAACATTTGTGTAAACAGAGTTTGGATTCAATGTAGTCAAGAGGAGAATTTGTGACTAAGGTTGAAATGCCTTAGAATGGAATTATATTGTGTATAATATAAATTGTGTGTTATGTGGAATTCGTATGTGTGTGTGTTTATGAGTTATTGAGTTAATTCCCGTGTTATTGGTTCATTGATCGACCATCGATCACCATAAGGATCAATGGCGATCTAATGTTAACAGGTTAACATTTGTTGAATGTGAATAGAGTATGAAAAAGTTAATGGGTGGAAATGTGAATTCCATCTTCAGTGAACAAGCACAGAGGGAGCTGTCGGATCATTTAGACCGCCAGATATTAATGGCGGAGGGACAAACTGCGGGGAATAGGAGTGTACAGATGTCTTGATCGTGGTTGAAGCCCCGTACTAAATCCTGGCTGTCGATGTCATTTTCAAATTCTTATGTCAGAGTCAACTGCGGGGCTAAGCTATTTGGTAATCCATGTGTTAGTTGAAGACCTGCAAGTCATAGATCCGATGACCTCGTATATCCAATGGATATTGGGTCATAAAGTGATCAGACGTTAATCTCAAAACGGACCCGAACATTTATAGATTAAGGATTTATAATCCTTATCGGCTTTGTAAGGGCGGTTACACGTCGTGCAAGTGGTCCATGCAATATCGCTGCTGACCGTTGGATCAAGCATGCCTTGGTCAAACGGTGGAGGATTAGCAATTAGTTTCATTGATCGGGTGAACCATCAACCATCGAATTGTGTAGAAGATCAATGACGGAGAATTTATCCGATAAGATTTGTGGGAAAGGTGGAACCGAGAAGTTTATGAACGCAGGTTTAAATCTATTTGAGGTCTCGCCTTGTGCATTCAGGTGGGATCGATGTTCATTGGTGGGGTTCATTGTATTCCACAGTTTGGTGATTGGTTGGGTTTTTCTTTAAAATCCACCAACGTAAACTCTTCCAATTTGTATAGGTGGGCCATAACCCATAGGGTCACGTAAGTTTATTATGAAAATTAGGGAAATTTCCTTTAGGCAGTTTTTCCTGCATCAAAGTGGTATCAGAGCAGGGAAAGGTTTCCTGCGAAAATGAATATTTTGTCTGCAAAAGGAGGAGGTATAGTTATGTTGAAGACTGGAGATTTTATGATCTTGGTATTCTCGATAGCGGCAGCAGAAGGTGAGAAAACTTGTAGCGACCTAGAACATGAAATGCTCATATGGTTCCATAGAAGAGAGAACTAGATATATGCTGAAAGACTAAGCTCAAGGAGAGAAGCTTGGTGAGTTATCATGTAGCAGAGAAGACTGTTACTGCAAAGGTTTTGTTGCAGCTCACAGAAAGATCATGAAGGTAGTTCCACTGAGGAAGTCAGTAGAATTGCTATGGGATTGGGGAGAAGCATATGAGCAGGAGGTCATAAACTTTTGTTCCTTGGGAGTCTGATGCAAGAGCATTCGAGCACCCTTCATAAAAATCCAAAGTCAAAGCTATGCAGGGGAAGACGTGGACAATCATGTAAACTGGGAGAAATTTTCTGTTAAAAATGAGCTAATTTAAAGGAGTTGATAAGTCTCAAGAAGACTTCATTTAATGTAATTATCTACCATGTATGGGTGTTGGGAAATTTAGGTAATTTGCGAGAGGAAATCATGGATTTGAGATGACCCACGAGTTTGTAATTTGTTCTATAAAGAGTCTATGTTGTGTGACAGAAAAACGGAGAGTGATAGAGGGGCAGGAAACATTTGTGTAAACAGAGTGTGGATTCAATGTAGTCGAGAGGATAATTTGTGAGTAAGGCTGAAATGCCTTAGACTGGAATTATATTATGTATAATATAAATTGTGTGTTATGTGGAATTCGTATGTGTGTATGTTTATGTGTTATTGAGTTAATTCCCGTGTTATTGGTTCGTTGATCGACCATCGGTCACTGTAAGAATCGATGGCAATCCAATGTTAACAAGTTAATTGTTGTATGAATGTGAATAGAGTATGACAAAGTTAATGGGTGGAAATGTGCATTCCATCTTTAGTGAACAAGTGCAGAGGGAGCTGTCGAATCATTTAGACCGACGGATATTAATGGCGCAAAAAAATGGCAAAGGGATAAACTGCGGGGAATAGGAATGTATGGATGTCTTGATCATGGTTGAAGCCCCGTGCTAAATCCTGGCTGTCGATCTCATTTTCAAACGCTTACGTCAGAATAAACTACGGGGCTAAGATGTTTGCTAATCCGTGTGTTAGTTGAAGACCCGCATGTCGTAGATCTAATGACCTCGTATATCCAATGGATATCAAGTCATAAAGTGATCGGATGCTAATCTCAGAATGAACCTGAACATTTATAGATTAAGGATTTATAATCCTTATCGGCTTCGTAAGGGCGGTTGAATGTTGTGCAAGTGGTCCATGCGATATCGCTGCTGACCATTGGATCAAGCATGCCTTGGTCAAATGGTGGAGGATTAGTGATTAGTTTCGTTGATCAGGTGAAACATCAACCGTTGGATTGGATAGAAGATCAACGACGGAGAATTTATCCAATAAGATTTGTGGGAAAGGTGAAACTGAGAAGTTTATGGACACAGGTTTAAATCTATTTGAGGTCTTGTCTTGTGCATTTAGGTGGGACTGGTGTTCGTTGGCGGGGTTCATTGTATTCCGCTGTTTGGTGATTGGTTGGGTTTTTCTTTAAAATCCACCAATGTAAACTATTCCAATTTGTATAGGTGGGCCATAACCCACAGGGTCACGTAAGGTTATTATGAAAATTAGGGAAATTTCCTTTTAGGCGGTTTTTCCTGCATCAAAGCGGTATCAGAGCGGGGAAAGGTTTCCTACAAAAAAGAAGATTTTGCGTGCGAAAGGAGGAGGTATAGCTATGTTGAAGACTGGAGAGTTTATGATCTTGGTACTGTCGATAGCGGTAGTAGAAGGTGGGAAAACTTGCAGCAGCCTAGAGCATGAAATGCTCATATGGTTCCACAGAAGAGAGAACCAGAGAGATGTTGAAAGACTAAGCTCGAGGAGAGAAGCTTGGTGAGGTATCATGTAGCAAAGAAGACTGTTACTGCAGAGGTTTTGTTGCAGCTCACAGAAAGATCATGAAAGTAGTTCCACTAAGGAAGTGGGTAGAATTGCTATTGGATTAGGGAGAAGCATATGACCAGGAGGTCATAAACTTTTCTGCCTCGGGAGTCTAATGCAGGAGCATTCAAGCACCCTTGTTAAAAAGCCAAAGTCAAAGCTATGCAGGGGAAGACATGGACAATCATGTAAACCAAGAGAAATGTTCTGTTAAAAACAAGCTAATTTAAAGAAATTGATAAGTCCCAAGAAGACTTAATTTAATGTAATTATCTGCCATGTATGTGTGTTGAGAAATTTAGGCGATTTGTGAAAGGAAATCGTGGATATGAGATGATCCACGACTTTGTAATTTTTTCTATAAAGAGTCTCTGTTGTGTGAAAGAAAAACAGAGAGTGATAGAGGGCCAGGAAACATTTGTGTAAACAGAGTGTCGATTCAATGTAGTCAAGAGGCGAATTTGTGACTAAGGCTGAAATGCCTTAGACTAGAATTATATTGTGTATAATATAAATTGTGTGTTATGTAGAATTCGTATGTGTGTGTGTTTATGTGTTATTGAGTTAATTCCCATGTTATTGGTTCATTGATCGGCCATCGATCACTGTAAGGATCGATGGCAATCCAATGTTAACAAGTTAACTGTTGTATGAATGTGAATAGAGTTAATGGATCATTTAGACCAACGGATTTTAATGGCAGAAGAAAAATGGCGGAGGGATAAGCTATGAGGAATAGGAGTGTACAGATGTCTTGATCGAGGTTGAAGCCTCGTACTAAATCCTGGTTGTCGATCTCGTTTTCAAATGCTTACGTCAGAGTCAACTGCGGGGCTAAGATGTTTGGTAATCCGTGTGTTAGTTGAATACCCACACGTCGTAAATCTGATGACCTCGTATATCCAATGGATATCGAGTCATAAAGTGATCGGACGTTAATCTCATAATGGATCCGAACATTTATATATTAAGGATTTATAATCCTTAATGGCTTCGTAAGGGCGGTTAAATGTCGTGCAAGTGGTCCGTGCGATATCATTGATGACCATTGGATCAAGTGTGCCTTGATCAAACAGTGGAGGATTAGTGATTAGTTTTGTTGATCAAGTGAACCACCAACCGTCGGATTGGGTAGAAGATCAACAACGGAGAATTTATCCGATAAGATTTGTGGGAAAGGTGGAACTGAGAAGTTTATGGACGCAAGTTTAAATCTATTTGAGCTCTGGTCTTGTGCATTCAGGTGGGACCAGTGCTCATTGGTAGGGTTCATTGTATTTCATTGTTTGGTGATTGGTTGGGTTTTTGTTTCAAACCCACCAACGTAAACGCTTCCAATTTGTATAGGTGGGCCATAACCCACAAGGTCACGTAAGGTTATTACGAAAATCAGGGAAATTGCGTTTAGGTGGTTTTTCCTGCATCAAAGTGGCATCAGAGCAAGGAAACGTTTCCTGCAAAAAAGAATATTTTGCGTGTAAAAGGAGGAGGTACAGTTATGTTGAAGACTGAAGAGTTTATGATCTTGGTACTGTCGATAGTGGCAACAAAAGGTGATAAAACTTGCAGCAACCTAGAGCATGAAATGCTCATATGGTTCCACAGAAGAGAGAACCAGAGAGATGCTGCAAAGACCAAGCTCGACGAGAGAAGCTTGCTGAGGTATCATGTAGCAGAGAAGAATGTTACTACAGAGGTTTTGTTGCATCTCACAGAAATATCATGAAGGCAATTCCACTGAGGAAGTGGGTTGAATTGCTATGGGATTAGGGAGAAGGATATGACCAGGAGGTCATAAACTTTTGTGCCTTAGGAGTCTGATGGAGGAGCATTTGACCACCCTTAATCAAAAGTCAAATCCAAAGCTATGGAGGGGTAGACGTGGACAATCATCTAAACCAGGAACAGTTTTCTGTTAAAAAACGAGCTACTTTGAAGGAATTGATAAGTCTCGAGAAGACTTAATTTAATGTAATTATCTGCCGTGTATGTGTGTTGAGAGATTTAGGTGATTTGTGAGAAGAAATCGTGGATTTGATATGATCCACGACTTTGTAATTTTCTCTATAAAGAGTCTGTTTTGTGTGACAGAAAACTAGAGAGCTATAGAGGGGCAGGAAACATTTGTGTAAATAGAGTGTGGATCCAATGTAGTCGAGAGGAGAATTTGTGACTAAGGCTGAAATGCCTTAGACTGGAATTATAATGTGTATAATATAAATTGTGTTATGTGGAATTCGTATGTCTATGTGTTTATGTGTTATTGAGTTAATTCTCGTGTTATTGTTTCATTGATCGACCATTGATCACAGTAAGGATCGATGGAAATCCAATGTTAACAAGTTAACTGTTGTACGAATGTGAATAGAGTATGGCAGAGTTAATGGGTGGAAATATGAATTCCATTTTCAATGAAATAATGCAGAGGGAGCCGTCAGATCATTTAGACCGACAAATATTAATGGCGGAAGAAAAATGGCAGAGGGATAAGCTGCGGGGAATAGGAGTGTACGGATGTATTGATCGTGGTTGTAGCCTCATACTAAATCGTGGCCATCGATCTCATTTTCAAATGCTTACGTCACTTTCAACTACGGGGATAAGCTATTTGGTAATTTGTGTGTTAGTTGAAGACCCGCAGGCCGTAGATCTGATGACCTCGTATATCCATCAGATATCAGGTCATAAAGTGATCGGACGTTAATCTCATAACGTACCCGAACATTTATAGATTAAGGATTTATAATCCATGTCAGCTCTATAAGGGAAGTTAAACATTGTGCAAGTGGTTTGTGCGATATCACTACTAACAGTTGGATCAAGCATGCCTTGATCAAATGGTGGAGGATTAGCGATTAGTTTCGTTGAGCAGGTGAACCATCAACTGTCGGATTGGGTAGAAGATAAACGACGGAGAATTTATCTGATAAGATTTGTGGGAAAGGCAGAAACGAGAAGTTTATGGACACAGGTTTAAATCTATTTGAGGTCTGGTCTTATGCATTCAGGTGGGACTGGTGTTCGTTGGCAGGGTTCATTGTATTTTGTTGATTGGTGATTGGTTCAATTTTTGTTTCAAACCAACCAACGTAAACGCTTCCAATTTGTATAGGTGGGCCATAACCCATATGGTCACATAAGGTTATTATGAAAATCAAGGAAATTGCCTTTAGGCGGTTTTTCCTGCATCAAAGTGGTATCAGAGTAGGGAAAGGTTTCGTGTGAAAAAGAAGATTTTGCATGCAAAAGGAGGAGGTATAGTTATGTTGAAGATTGGAGAGTTTATGATCTTGGTACTATCGATAGTGGCAACAAAAGGTGAGAAAACTTGCAGCAACCTAGAGCATGAAATGCTCATATAGTTCCACATAAGAGAGAACCAGGGAGATGCCGAAAGACTAATCTCAAGGAGAGAAGCTTGGTGAGGTATCATGTAGCAGAGAAGATTGTTACTACAGAGGTTTTGTTGCAGCACACAGAAAGATCATGAAGGCAGTTCCACTAAGGAAGTGGGTTGAATTGTTATGGGATTAGGGAGAAGCATATGACCAGGAGGTCATAAACTTTTGTACCTTGGCAGTCTGATGCAGGAGAATCTGACCATCCTAATCAAAATTCAAATCCAAAGCTATGGAGGGACAGATGTGGACAATCATGTAAACCGGGAGAAATTTTCTGTTAAAAACGAGCTAATTTGAAGGAATTGATAAGTCTCGAGAAGACTTAATTTAATGTAATTATTTGCCATGTATGTGTGTTGAGAGATTTAGGTGATTTGTGAGAGGAAATGATGGATCTGAGATGAACCACAACTTTGTAATTTTCTCTATAAAGAGTTTGTGTTGTGTGACAGAAAAACCGAGAGTTATAGAGAGGCAGGAAACATTTGTGTAAACAGAGTGTGGATTCAATGTGGTCGACAGGAGAATTTGTGACTAAGGCTGAAATGACTTAGACTGGAATTGTATTGTGTATAATATAAATTGTGTGTTATGTGGAATTCGTATGTCTATGTGTTTATGTGATATTGAGTTAATTATCATGTTATTGGTTCGTTGATCGACCATCGATCACAGTAAGGATCGATGGCGATCCAATGTTAACAAGTTAACTGTTGTATGAATGTGAATAGAGTATGGTAGAGTTAATGGGTGGGAATGTGAATTTTGTCTTTAGTGAAATAGCGCAAAGGGAGTTTTCGGATCATTTAGACTGACGAATATTAATGGAGGATGAAAAATGGCAGAGGGATAAACTACGGGGAATAGGAGTGTATGGATGTCTTGATCGTGGTTGAAGCCCCGTACTAAATCCTGGCCATCAATCTCATTTTCAAACACTTACGTCACAGTCAACTGCGGGGCTAAGTTGTTTGGTAATCCATGTGTTAGTTGAAGACCCATAGGTCATAGATCTGATGACCTCATATATCCAACGGATATTGGGTCATAAAGCGATCAGACATTAATCTCAAAACGGACCCAAACATTTATAGATTAAGGATTTATAATCCTTACCGGCTCTGTAAGGGTGGTTAAACATCGTGCAAGTGGTCTGTGCGATATCGTTGTTGACCATTGGATCAACCATGCCTTGATCAAATGGTGGAAGATTAGCGATTAATTTCGTTGATCGGGTGAACCATAAACCATCAGATTGGGTAGAAGATCAATGACGGAGAATTTATCTGATAATATTTGCGGGAAAGGTGGAACCGAGAAGTTTATGGACATGGGTTTAAATCTATTTGAGGTCCAGTCTTGTGCATTCAAGTGGGAGTGGTATTTGTTGGCAGGGTTCATTGTATTTCATTGTTTTGTGATTGGTTGGGTTTTTGTTTAATACCCACCAACATAAGCGCTTCCAATTTGTATAGGTGGGCCATAACCCAGAGGGTCACATAAGCTTATTATGAAAATTAGGGAAATTGCCTTTAGGCGGTTTTTCCTGCATCAAAGTGGTATCAAAGCAGGGAAAGATTTCCTGTGAAAAAGAAGAGTTTGTGTGCAAAAGGAGGAGGTACAGTTATGTTGAAGACTAGAGCATTTATGATCTTGGTACTGTCGATAGCGACAGCAGAAGGTGAGAAAACTTGCAGAAATCTAGAGCATGAAATGCTCATATGGTTCCACAGAAGAGAGAACCAGAGAGATGCAAAAATACTAAGATCGAGGAGAGAAGCTTGGTAAGGTATCATGTAGCAGAGAAGACTATTATTGCATAGGTTTTGTTGTAGCTCACAGAAAGATCATGAAGGCAGTTCCACAGAGGAAGTGGGTAGAATTGTTATGGGATTAGGGAGAAGCATATGACCAGGAGGTCATAAACTTTTGTGCCTCAGGAGTTTGATGCAGGAGCATCCGACCACCCTTAATCAAAAGTCAAAGTCAAAGCTATGGAGGGGTAGATGTGGACAATCATGTAAACGTGGAGAAATTTTCTATTAAAAATGAGCTAACTCGGAGGAATTGATAAGTCTCGAGAAGACTTAATTTAATGTAATTATCTACCATGTATGTGTGTTGAGAGATTTAGGCGATTTGTGAGAGAAAATCATGGATCTAAGATGATCCGCGACTTTGTAATTTTCTCTATAAAGAGTCTTTGTTGTGTGAAAAAAAAACAGAGAGTGATAGAGAAGCAGGAAACATTTGTGTAAACATAGTGTGGATTGAATGTAGTCAAGAGGAGAATTTGTGACTAACGCTGAAATGCCTTAGACTGGAATTATATTGTGTATAATATAAATTGTGTTATGTGGAATTTGTATGTCAATGTGTTTATGTGTTATTGAGTTAATGTTTACATTATGTTTTTGGTATGGTTATATGTTACAGATGTTGTACTTGATGGCAACACCCATGGCATGGCTCTCAATATGATGAGAATTAAAAAGTTTATTTCATGTGGAGAAAAGTTCACGGAATTTTATGCAGAGAAAAGTTTATTTCATGTGGGAAAACTTACCTTTGGTCCATGGTAGTTAGTCCTTGGAATTTGAACCTATGGAGAAAAGTTTATTTCATGTGGGAAAACTTACCTTTAGTCCATGGTAGTTAGTCCTTGGAATTTGAACCTATGGAGAAAAGTTTATTTCATGTGGGAAAACTTACCTTTGGTCCATGGTAGTTAGTCCTTGGAATTTGAACCTATGGTTTTTGGACCATGGCATCTCGACAGACGTGTTGATCCCTAGTATTGAGTTGATGGTATTGGTTTGTTATGGTTTTGGCCTATGGTATTGGTCCATGATTTGAGGAAGAGCTTGCCTATATAAAGCAAAGGAGATCATTTGGCTTGTGTATGCTTTTGGGTTGAATATCTTAAGATCTGAAATATTGGGTTATTGTTTCAAAGCTCGATCTATATGAAAGTGAAGTGGAAAGCGAATCTGTGAAGGGTGATCTCTCGAGCGCTGCAGCTGCGGAAGTGCGGAGGCGCCGCAGGAGACGCCACAGGAGGTGCCGCAGGAGGT
>APFE030634709.1:2043-25430 GCA_000404065.3 Pinus taeda | reverse complement strand
ATAATTTTAATATTTTATTGTATATTTGTTTGTTTCTTCTTCATCTACAATATTTATCCATTCATTTATAGACCATAGCACATTTATAGATTGTTATGTTTTGCAAAACATTATCTATAAGTATGATGTTTATTATTTATTTTATATCAACTTATATCTATTTTGTTATTGATGTGTAAGTTTTAATTTTGGTCTTTTATTTTCTTTTTTATCCCTTGAAAAAACAATTTAAGATAGAAGTTGCATGAATTGCAATCTTCAGACAAATGGTATAAAAATGTCAAATTGGAATTAGAAGAAAATAAAATGACAATACTAAAGTATAAGATATATGCATTGGGTAACGATGGTTTATTACAATTTCACAAAAAAAACTATATACCATCAAATGGAAAACCACGTAAACTAATTACGAGTGAAGCTATGTTTTGATGAGTGAAGCTAACATCAAATCTTAACTAGTTGGTTGTTCGCCATCATAAGTCCTTGCAAATAGCATAGAAATAGATTAATTTCTATCAAAGATGAGAGAATATTATAGAGAACTACTAATGAAGAAATGCAACATTTGATTGCAGTTTCTATAGGGTTGTTTGTGACAAAGACATGTAGTTAAAAAAAGTATTTGTTAATAGTAATCATCAACCAAAACCTTTGTGAATTGATTTAGGATTAACATATCTCTAATATTTTAGGTAATAAATAGTTTATATCTTCACATTGCACATATTTATTTCAGTTACTAGAGTCATTTTAAAAATGAACTTGTTGTAGGTCATTGTATAAGAGGCCTGTAGAACTCAAAGTAGTTGAATGAATAAAAAGTGTTTTTCAACTCAATTGAGTTAAATAAATAAATAGTGCTTTTTTTGTGCATTATGGATGAATGATGTTTGACGAGGCCAAATGTTGTGAAGGTCAATGTTACACTTAGTACTTAAGGTCTTTCAATTGGACTTAAGGCTTTTAAATAGTCATATATTTCCTTTAAGTTTTAATATTTTCTTGCATATTTGTATATTTCTCCTTCACATACAATATTAATCAGTTATATGTGTTTAATCCAATTATATTTATATTTTTTCTTTTTATGCATCCATATATCTAATATTTGTTTTCCAAAACATTATTTATAAGTATCATGTTCATTATTTACTTTATATTAACTAATATCTATTATATTGTTGAAATTCAAAATGTTAAGAAGAGTTGAATTTCATAATTAAGAGGAACCCATTCAACCTTACAATGCTCAAGATTCAATTCTTGATATAGTCTAGAAAACATATTGACTATATATCTTAAAGGGAGTTTCAAGATTGATACTAGTTGATCTTTCCACGTTTTCAATTTCCATTTCTCAAGGTCACAAAGGCGCTCTATAATAACTAATTTTTAATCCTTGTTATTTTTATTGATGTGGGGAGTTCACATTGGAACTCTATATAAGAACTTTGGTAGAAACATTATTGATGGGTGCAATAGTTCTGTGGTTCATGAATGTGGGGAAAAAACTCTAGTGGTCTCTCGAGAAAATGCCATGTTATGGAATCAAAGGTTTGGACATATTGGAGAGAAGGGCATTTGAATACTACATGGTAATGGTAAGGTAGAAGGTATGTCTAATTTCTCTATGGATTTTGATTTACGAGAACACTGTGTGTATGGGATGCATAATCCGGTGAGTTTTCCCTCTGCTTCTAAGATGGCAAGAGGGATATTAGAGCTTTTCCAAAATGATGTATTTGGACGTATGTCAATTTCATCACTGGGAAAGTATGTCTACTATGTCTCATTTATATATGACTTATCAAGGAATATATGGATACATTTCCTCGGGAATAAATATGAAGTCTTTGATAGGTTTAAATAATTTAAGTCTTTGGTGGAAAATTAAATAGAGAAGAAGATCAAGGTGTTGAGGAGAGATAATGGTGGAGGGTTCTGCAAGAAAGAATTTGAAGATCTATAAGAAGTGCAGTATAGCATGATGAAAGACTACTCCATAAACACCTTCGAAAAATGGAGTTGTAGAAAGAATGAATAGGAAGTTGATGGAAACGAGAAGAAACATGCTTAATGGCACCAGGTTAGGATACGAATTTTGGGCAGTGATAATAGAGATTGCACGTTACCTAGTTAATAGATCACCTTCATCACCATTGGAGGATAATACTCGACATGACGTATGGACTGGTAATGAGCCCTTTATTTCACATTTGAGGGTATTTGTCTATGGTGTATATGTACATGTTCCAAATCAGAAAATAACCAACTTGGATAGTAAATCTGAAAGGTGCGTCTTTGTTGGGTATAAGGATGGTTTAAAAGGTTATATGATTTGGAACCTCGAAACATGGAAGGTTGTGTAAAACCAGGATGTGGCATTTAGAGAGCTGAAAGATGTTGTTAAACATGAATTCCAGCCAGAGGAACCTCAAAATATAGAGTTTGAGCTAAAGGAGGAAGAATCAAACTCTACAACACAACAAGAATTAGAAGAGGAAGATTCCCATGTTTGAGAAGATCAGTTTGAGAGAGAAGGAAGCCATAAATTTATAGTCTATCTACTTTTTATTCAACATTTTCTCTATCAATTACTGATGATGATCGTAGAATTGTCAAGGAGGTAGTAGATTCAGATGATGGAAAACTTTGGAAGGAGGGCATGGTTGATGAAATGGTATCTTTGGACAAAAATGAGGCTTGGGATCTGGTGGAGTTGCTGGCTCAAAAACCCATTTGAGGTAACTAGGTGTTCAATAAGAAGATTAAGGAAAAAGGAAAGATGGAGAAATACAAAACTTGGCTGCTAGAAAAAGGTTATTCCCAGGTGTGAGGAAATGATTTTGGTGATATTTTTTCTCCTATTGCCAAGTTAGCTTCCATCATATTACTTTTATATGTTGTTTTTGCTTTTGCTTTTTAAGTAGAATAGATGGATTTGAAGACAATATTTCTTCATGGGGATCTAGAAGAAGAGATATACATCAAGCAACATGAAAGCTTTGTTGTGAAGGGTAAGAAAGAATTGGTATGCAGCTTTCATGCCTCGAGGTTGGTCAAATTGTAGGACACTTAAACCCGTCACATAGCCCAACTTTGACCAAAAATATGACTCGCTCATTTTCCCTCATATGAGCTCAGATTGACAAGTCTTTCACACTGTTGTGATGAGCACGACAAGATCTACGCTTTGGTCTTGGTTTGAGCTTCCATAAGCCCTCTTTGTCCAGCGTGTGTCTCTGGAGCCACCTAGATCAATCCTCCCCACTAAGGAGCTTTTGGTCCTCCAAAGGCATGAAAAATATTATGCAACTTCTCTGTACCTTATCTGCATCACAAGCACCCTGAAAAAGGTCATGCTTCCATCTCCTTCTCCTTTGTTCTTCAGAGCATTAAGCAATGAGCTGACACCTGCAATCTCTGCAACCTATCGTAGATTGTTTTTGAAAATTACATGCTTGATTTTCATGACCAATTAATGACCCAAGCATCCCATACTTTCCCCGATTTTATAACACATACTCGGTGGTCAAGTTTACATCATAATGGAGACAATACCCCAGCTACGAAAGCAAGGTACATACCATTGTTACTTCAACAAGTGATGGAAAACACGTCATCACTGCATCACATGATTTACAAAAATAAGGCCAAACACTATTGTTTCCTTGACAAGTGCTGGAAACATAACATCAATTTCATAGTTTATCATGCAACTCAAAACAAGACGAGACATCATTGTTGCTTAACAAGTGGTGGAAAACACATCATCACTTTTACATTTTAAAATGCAACAAATGATTACAAAATCACTACCATGACAATCTAACATATCTAGAAACCATTTTTCACTTATCCCTATGAATGGCTCATCCCCCTATGGTGGTTTTGCTTGTCGAACAATTGTTTCACCTCGTTCATGCACCGAAACATTTTCTTTAAGGTGCTGCTTTGGATGGAGACTCCAACATGTGGCCCTCGGATGACCACCTCTGTTGCAATGATTGCAATACATTTTCTTCCTCCAGATCTTCTTAGCATGCTTCTTTACCTTTTGTTTAGATGGTATTTCATGCCTCCTCATTTTGGGTGTTGTTATTCTTTTCCAACGCTTAGAAAATTTATGGTTATGTAATCCACAAAAGGTATATGTTTTTCAATTCCATGATTTATGTTCATCATTAAAAACATGATTATAATTGAAGTGAACATTTGAATGTCAAGAGTTGTTATACATTTCCTTGTCGTCATTGGTGTAGGATTAGATTCAACAAAGGGTGTAATAGTAATGGTTAACGAGATTTTTATGGTTAAGTAGTAATTTGTTAAAGGTGCAGAATTGTTAGGAGGTTTAATAATAACTTATATGAAGATTAAATCCATAACGGGTAAGGAAAACTATTAGACACATGTCATGGAGGGGTTAGTGGTGTAGGTACAGGGAACCGTTGGTTGGAAGGAGAGGGTTAGGTAGTTTTCAGAGGGGTGGAGGGTGGTATACGGTATTGAGAGGGGGGTTGCGAAAGAATGAGAGGGTCACACATAAGGTGCATTCAGGATGAGTGAAACCAACGGACCCCCCGTCCATCGATAACGTTACGAAGGCCACAGAGGAACGAAAAGCATTGTGGACTATGGAATACCATCATAAAGGACACACATATTAGATTGGGCCCGCCATTTATCCTCTAGATGACATAACATATTGTCATTTTTCACTTTTGTTTATAGGTGCAAAAAGTTAGGACAAATCTTATATCTCTTTAAAGCATGAATAATAAAGTTTTAATCTTTTTCATCCTAATTTTGGAAAGAAAGTCATATGCTTTAGAAACCAAGGGTACATTTAAATGTGTAGACCCTTCTTATTTTCCTTTGGAGGAGAGATTTGTCCTAATCTAATTTCTAACCTTCAAACTTAAATTATTAATCCAACTTAAACAATTGGATCAATAATTTCACCTATCTACATAATTTTAACCAAGTTTAAACAATTTGGTTAAATTATTGTCTAGTCTAACAAAAAAAATTCAAATGTGTTTGAGAATGATTATATTGTATGATTCAAACAAATATATATGATTATGGCATTTAAAACGAGGTGCACACAATTCCTAACTTAGTTTTCAAAACAAAAATATTTTCTCCTAGTGGCATTTGAATTTGCATAACTTTCACTCTTTTTCTTTTCACGGGGTTCTTTTCATCTTTTTTTTTTTAATTCTTTTATTCTATTCTTATCTTTACATACACTCTTTTCATTTTTTATTTTTATTTTTATTTTTTTCTTTTGGGAGACATTTTCAATGTGTAATATTATTTACAGTTTGATATATTGAAAGAAAATATTCAATCATCATTTTATCCTATCAATCATAGGACCCTAACACAATATTTAGATATGGGCATCCACTATCATATCAACTCGAACTCTAGCATTAAGAAAAGGATTATAGGAGGTCAGAAATCTTACTATGGGCTTAGAAAATATTGTAAGATGAGTAGCATTAAGAAAAGGATTATAGGAGGTCAGAAATCTTACTATGGGCTTAGAAAATATTGTAAGATGAGTGATCTTTGGGTTTGGAGTAAAAGAATTTCCCCTTCGAGACTCTTGTCACCCCTATTATTTTATATGGATGTGAGTATGGGTTTGCACTATATCTAGAGAGTCATGGAGAAGTATTGAAATGATCCAAAAGCAATTCATAACCTAGAACCTCAAGAATAATGCACCACTATATACCCTATTCTCTTAATTGAGGATAGCCTTTCCCGTATTGAATGCATGACTATTTTTAGGTATTTGATGTATAAGAAGAAGCTGTACAACATGGAAGCCAAGAGACTACCAAAAATTTCTTATACCTCTAGTCAAAACTGCCTTTGACTCAATCGAGGGTGGCATAAGGATGCGAAGTCCTAGATCCATCATTGGGAGATAAAGGAGTAGATCATCGTGGGGAATAAGGATAATATTAAAAACATCATTACTTCCAAATTCAAGGATAAGTTGTGGAGTGATAAGGAGTTAGGGGAGAAAAGAAAGTTAAGATACTATAAGGAGGTTATTGACCCCATAGTTGCTAACCATAATTACATTTCTATCTCAATGTGTGCTAAGAAGAGAATGAATATTTCAAGGATTAAAACTAATTTTCATGATCTTTGGAGTAAAACGAGACTTTGTTCTATTCCTAAGATACCTTGCCACGAGAGAATATGCCTTCTTTGCGAAAGTAAGAGAGTTGAGTATGAAAAATACTTTCTCTTGGATTGTACAACCCTTACTCACATCCACTCTCATTTGAAAATCATTTTCCCCATGACCAACCTCCTCAACTTGTTTAGTCTAACAAACGACGACCTACAAACGCTTCTTTCCCTCACTTTCTATCACAAAAATACAGTTTTAAACAATCCCAATTAACCACTTCTTTCTTAAGATCTCATAGACCATATCAACCTTAGCGGACGTTAATAGTCATTGTCGTACAATACTTAGATATAAATTAAGCATACTTAATATAATTTAAAGTACCGTAATATAAAAATTTAACATAACAAGGTCACTTTTATCTACTCTATTGAGTTTATGTATTTCAAAATTTACTTTCAATTAAATTTTAAGAATTTTGTTTTAAATAAAAAAATAAAAAATAAAAATTGATCTCTCATATAATAGACCATCAATAAACACAAGGTTATAGATTGTGTACCCATTTGGTGACTAACTTAGTGAGTATAAAATGTTATGAAATAAAATAAAATTAAAATATTTTGATTTTGAAATGAGTTTTGGTTTTTGGGAAGACGGTATTGATAAGCCACAGTATTGGCCTATGGTAGTGTAAGGAACACTACTAACAATAAACACAATGTCATAGATTGTTTACATATTTGGTGAGGAACATAATGAGTATAAAAAAGTTATGAAATAAAATTAAAATAAAATATTTTTATTTTGAAATGAGTTCTAGGTTTTTTGGGAAATGGTATTGATAAGCCATGGTACTTGGTCATGGTATTGTAACAACCCTATTTACAAGTTAACAATATCGGTGATGAAATGGGGGTAGTTGTTAAAAACAAAAAAGTGACTAGACTAGTGACATGTTCAGAGAGGTCAGAGTTTAGGACAGTTAGCATTCACGATAGTTAAGGGTCCGTGAAACATGAACACCTCACTTCACAATATCGAAAACTATGAAAAGTGAGTATTTGGGGAAAATTTTAATAATATTTTGACTTACGACCAACAAACCTCACTTATTTATCGTTGAAATGGGGGTAATTGTTAAAAACCAAAAAGTGACTAGACTAGTCATATGGTCAGAGAGGTCAGAGTTTAGGACAGTTAGCATTCACGATAGTTAAGGGTCCGTGAAACATGAACACATCACTTCACAATATCAAAAACTATGAATAGTCGGTATTTGGGGAAAATTTTAATAATATTTTGACTTACGACCAACAAACCTCACTTATTTATTGTTATATTTTATTTTTAATTTTTAATTATGCAATGATATACATGTATTTTTTTAGACAACAATTTTCCAAAAATTAAACAAAAACTAGAAAAAATTAAGGGCACCTCTAACACTTCGGCATAAATTTATTCGCTTCAAATTTTGTAATTAAGAATGAATTCTTGTTTCTAAACTCCTATATATTTCTCCATGTTTTCTATGAAATTTCTTCCTCCAAATCTCTTTTTTAACTTGCGAGATATGCTCTAGCTGAAATTCCACTTATTTTGATTACTCACACGACAAATTTTGACTCCTGAGAGTAAAGATATGCCCCTGTGAATTTAAGAATCTCTCTCTCCTTACTCGATAGCTGCTACAAAGTTATATAAGTGAATTAAATTCCCAAACTAACTTTTTATCCCTTAACTCCATGCCCAACCCAAACTGATTAAAAACTCACATATTCTAGAACCTTATCGACATTCATTGGTTTGTTCCATGTCCGAAATGTGGGCCTACCGCCTTTCAATTTCCACATGGCACACTTCTAACTACGATTATGTGGGTTTCATTATACACTTACAACATCAAACACATTCATTAATGTGTGTGTGAGTATGTGTGTGTGTGTGTGTGTATATATATTATATATATATTATATATATATATATATATTATATATGTATGTATATATGTATATATGTATATATATATATATGTATATATATATTATTGTATATATATTATACATATATATACATATATGTATTATGTATATATATATATACATATATATATATATATATTATATATATATATATACATATACATATATGTATATATATGTATATATCCCTTGGTAGATCAATTTTCCTTAAACACATTAGACTCTAAAATAGAATATTTTTTAACGTGACTTTGTACTCTAATGGGATTTGACAACCTCGATCTCGTCGATCCATCAACCATTATCATCATTAGATGCGAAATTGTCTACCCTTTAACGAGCCTCCCAAGATCATATGGATTTGAGTTCCACATCTCCATCAGGGTTCCATTATGAAGGTAATCACTTAGTTAATTAACATCAAACCATTCATTATTTAACACTAAACGTTGTGGCCTGCCACTCTAACTTAGTGCCCTCAATGACCTGGCCTACCAGATTGTAAAATGGCTCCAATCTACTAGCCTTCGTGGCGTGACATCTAATTGTGGTGGCTCTCACTTTCTCAATGTGATATTTGGCTACTTACATAATTTAAGGTTCCATCTCCACAACCATGTTGGCACAGTGAAAACGCTTATGTCGAACCCATCCACTGTGGACTCTAACCCCAACGTAAAAAAAATGCTAGGTCCATTTCAATATGCCTTATAGTGTTCCAAAAGTTTCACATTTGACACACACACACACATACGTATATAATCCAAATAGAATCTAATACATAGGACTGGCTCCCTACACACAAATTTTAGCATTCGACGACTCAAATTTAGTAATTCTTCCATATAATTTGATCCTTCCAATGTCCTCCAAGATTCTATACTATTTTTTTTAGGTAAGTTTTAATCAATCCCAACACTATACTTATAACAAAAATTTGGGGGACATCTTCAAATTTTCTCTTTTTTCTCCCATATTTTGTCGAATGAGACCTATTGCTGAAAAATGTGCTTTGAAGCCACCTTATAACATCCATAACTCCTTACTAGGAAATTATACTCAAACCACACCACTCATAATTCCAATATCTACTTGTAGAAACAAGGAATGAAATGAAGAATACAAGAATGGTGTATGTTCAAAATGCGGAAATATGAACTTAAGATATAAAAACCATTATACACCATAATACATAATTGGATAAAAAATTAATATTAACAATAGGAGCATTATTAATGAAAACACATCATATAATCTAGAAAACTAGGGTTTCCAACACACATTCATAAATTGCACAAGAAAACACAAAATAAACATGAACACTTTTCAGGTTTGAAATAAGTAATTTCCTATAGTATCTCCATGTTCCACCAAACCATAAACCACGTGGTTCATCAATATCAAGTACGGGTCACCTACAACTTATGGTTACAACTATATAAGAACTAATGAAGGAACCAAATAAGAAATACATACGTTTAGACAATGGATGCATCCATCAAACATTGCCCCAACCATAAACTCCAACTCCGTCGAACTTTCTCCAGTGGTACATCTCTTACCTACACCCTACCAGTACCTCAGTGGTTCCAACCATTCAAATATCCTTATGGAAAAATGAATATGGTATTATCATAGGCTTGCAGGAACTCTTGTTCCTCCCCCAACACCTTCCTAGCCTTAGACAAAATTCAAGCTCGCCCAAAAGCCCAAGCACAGGGCTCGCTAGCTCACTGGACCATAACCAAATACACCAGAATGGAATACTATAATGTGTAAAATCCATCATGCCTCCCTCTATCTCCCTAAGAGAAACATGTGCCTTCCAAATATGCTTGGCCTTTCCTTGCCATGTGGCACTCCTTGAAGCAATGTCGTCCCCACATGTCCTTTTCCCAAACAACGAACACAACACCTATTTTCTATTGGCATGTAGTTGTAGTTCCCTCCATACTCTTTTATGTCGAATGGTATCTGCATCCTATCGATGTTTCGTTAATATTGAAATATGTACAATATTTGAAATCTTGACCCTTCGACCACTTTTTGAAAATGACATATATATGCTTGGAAATCTAGCTCTAAATGAATTTGGATCACCATCGTAATCGTTATAAACATCTGGCCTACTATCCAAACATCAATGTATATATATTTATATCATAAATTGGTAGGGGTATTACAAATGTGGTCTAGATTACAAGAAATTGACAGATAGGAACAACCAATGATTGAAAAAATTTGTAACTTGAGAAAAGATATTAAAGATAAAAAGGGAAAATTGAATAGAAATTCCTGTACGGAAAATAAATTAGATATCAAAGATATCATATAGTAAATAAATAAGCACAGTAAAATGGACCATGAGTGTAAAAAAAGAACCTTGAAACTCATATTTTTTTATATAAAAGAGTGAAAATTTGAGGACAAACTAGCAATAGTAAAGGAGGCAATAAAAGATATGTCACAAACTAAAACAACTTATCTCATATAAGCAAAGAAGGCAAGAAAGACACTAAAATATAAAAATGAATTGATCTATGTTAAGGTAAGTTGTACTGACCATAAATTCTCCATAATTGATAAATCTCCTACTTTAAAATGATCAAGAATCTTTATAAATTAATACTTCATCCCAAGATACGAAGTGGAGTTAACAAAGAAGGTTCAAAATGGAAAGCAATGGAAATGGGGAATAATTATAAATGGAAAAGCTACTATTAGAGATAAAGATTAGGGTAGTAATAATAAAAAAGAATTTGGAACACTTCAATCCTTATATGAGATTGTTGTAGTCAACGTGGAAAAATAAATCACATCATAAAGGGATTAAAGGTAGGAAATATTATATAAAAAAAACCGATTGAATTTAGGCCTCTTTGGACCATATTATGGACTACAATATTTTTTTCAATAAAAAAAACATCATCGATGCGTTCTGAGCCATCCAATGTGGTTCATCGTCACAACAAGATTTTCTTCACATTCAACTTTATAAGGAAAACCCTTTCAATCAATACATTTGGATACAAATATTTGGAGTTGTTGTTAAGAGGATTTGTTAAGTGGCATTGAAATAATTTAGTTAACATGAATAGTGAGATATTTTATTTATGAATAAAAGCAGTTATCGTGCAACTTATCACGTATTTCCAGAGGCATATGCAAGTCGAGATGAGGGCTAATCATAGATATAGGAAAATCCATGAGGAGTTAAAACATCACACTAATGGGGAAAATGGCGGTAGATCTAGACGGAGAAATAGACAGGGGAGTAATGGTATTATTCGAGGAGATGTATGATCAAGTGCCCCGAGAGGAGGGACTATAACACATGTGAATTCTTCTTATAGACCATTTATTTTTTCTTCCAAGAGGTAGCACCATCATTCTCACCATTATCATCATCATCATTTAGAAAGTAAGCAAAAGGATCCCATGCTTGAGATGCTTAGGAAAGACAATCGACCCAAAATTGATGGGGATATGAAGAAATCAAAGCAAGAAGAAGGTTGGTTGCTTGGAATGAAGATGTTTTTTAGAATTCATGACTATTCTGAAAATATGAAAGCTAAAATTTCCACCTATAGCTTAAAAGGGAAGGTAGAAACATGGTGGAAAGATTGGAACAATGGCAGAGGTATTGTTGATAGGGATCTAGTTTGGCATGAATTTGAAAAGCTATTAGGAGAGAAATACCTATATTAACATTATTATGATAGAAAAGATAAAGAGTTATATGAACTCAAGATGGGGAAACTATCAGATGATGAATATGTCACCAAGTTCCTAGAATTATTGAGGTATGTACCATACTACTAGAGATGAGAAATCCAATATTCAAAGGTTTATTAGTGGGTTGTATATGGAATTTAGTGATAAAATTGAGTTGTGAAAGGCTTAGACTCCGAACAAATCTATCAAGAAACTAAAATAATGCAATGAGCAAAAAAACAAATCAAGCCTGAAATTAAGAGCAACCGACAAGAAAAGAACGCCATTGGAAAAAAGAAGGATTGGCCTACGAAAAATTTAGAGAAAAGGGACGTTAAGTATCTAACGCTAACAACCTAATTCCAAAAGAAAATTAACATTATTGTTAATAAAAATGTGCAACATTCAAAACCAAAAGATGTCAAGTTTGAAGGCCAAGAGCCACTAAAATGATGGACATGTGGTGAAAACCATAGAAAAGTGGTTTTTCCACATCAAAAACTTTGAACCAAATATATGCAGTAACCAAGAATCTTTGATACTGGGTGAGGTAGCCTAGACTATGCCTAAAATTTACATAGTAGTTGAAAAACACCAGGAAGACCACCAGGAATAGATCGTTGAGATGGAAGGTAACATGCATGATCATATGAAATTTAAGGAAACGAATGGCGAATTCGAACCCTAGCTCCTGCTCTGCCGTCTCCCTGTCAGCGGCCGTCTTCTGGCCTTCGAGGATTCCTGCAGCAGATGAAGCCGCGATCCTAAGCCTCGGATGGACAGCATTTCGATTTGCCATTGAGCTGACGTTTCCTCATCTGAAAGCAAGAGATCTCCCAGCTCTTTTTCGCCTCGAGGTAGGCTTTCAGGCAGCCAGCCTTCCGCCCTCCGATTTCTCCTTGCATCTCTGCAGCCACAGTAAGAAGGCTGACGTTTTGGCAAAGACTGCTCGAGCAAAATTTATTTCTGCTTCTCCTTCGGCGAGGGCTCTGGGGAAGAAATGACTTCAGCGGATTTTGTCGCTATTGATACCTCCTCCGCCCCACAAGAATCGCAGATCTCATGCATTACTCATTCAGATCCCCCTTAGTTTCTTGGATCAGCCTCGAATGAGCATCTGGAAGCTATTTTGGGAGGACTTTCTTGACAATATTTCAAAAACAAGCCCCCTCACCGCTCAGATCTGCAGGGGACAGAGGAACTCGGACTTCTCTCCTTCGTTCCAGATACAAATCAAGCTCATTACTGGGAAAACATTGCTGCAATGGGTGAACCCAACGGATCTCGTGCAGGATCTCAAGCATGAGCTGCAAATCAAACTGGGGATTCCCTCTGTGGCTCAACGGCTTATTCATGCAGGTAAACAACTTGAGGATATTTTTCCCCTTTCTTCTTACCACATTAAAAGAGATGCCACCATATTTTTAACCCTTCGTTTGAGAGGAGGAGTTGCTGGAGCTTCATCCTCAGCTAAGGCTTTCTCTTACAAAGGTGCAGTCCATACTCAGAAGCCTGAAAAGAATGCTCCACCTGTTCAGGCTCCCAAACCTTTTTTGGTGGACAAACTGGAGGAAGCCCACTCCATTGAAATAAAGCATCCATCACTGGATGATCAAGCTAAAAATTTTGCTGAGCATGCCATTATTTGCAGATTCAATGGGTTGTGACCTCGCACAGCAAACCTCTACCAATGGATCCACTCCAATTGGACCAACAATTGCAAGGTTCTGTTGTGCTCAAAAGGCTTCTTCATTGTAGTGTTTGCCTTCGATGAAGACTATAATAAAGCTCTAACTGTAGGTCCATGGTTCTGGGGCTCAGCTGGCTTATTTCTCACCCCCTGGTTCCTAGATTTCGATCCAGCTACGATAGTCATCACCAAGCTCCCCATCTGGGTCAGACTCCCTAACCTCCCTGCGCATCTATGGCATTTTTTTGTTTTCCAAGGGATTGGTAATGCCCTAGGCAGCTACCTAGACACAGATATCTCAAGAGGGGAAAAGGGCATCTATACATTTGCCAGAATTTGTGCAGAAATAGATATGAGTAAAGGTCTCCCTGACCAGATCAACCTCAAAATTGGAGACTTTCATTGGACTCAAGCCCTGGATTACGAGAACACAGCCTTTCGCTGCCAAAACTGCCACAACACAGGGCACCTTCAAAACTCCTGTCCCGCGGAGCCGATCCACAAGAAGAAAGCCAATCCGAAGCATAAATCCAAGAGTTGGAAGCCTCATACCCCACCCCCCATGGATGATTTTGACTTCATCTCGGATGAATAGGAGATAAATGAGGAAGAAATGGAAACCAAGACAGCGCAGGAACCGCCCTCGGCTGACCCTGAGGATCTTTTTGTCCAGCCAAGCTCCCAGAAAAGGAATCATGAATCCTCCACCTCGGATTCAGACAAGGAAATCTCTCAAGCAACCCAGCTCAGCTTGCAAATCGCGCCAGTTCAGCAGTGCCCTCCTGAATGGATCAAAGTGGGTAAAAAGAAAGGGAAAAAATTCCGCATAGTTGATCCCTCCCATGCTGGGTAGAATCATTTGCTTTGTTTTGCCCTCTGGTTTTTCTAGTCACTTCTTTCTATGTTCTTCTCTCTTCTCTTCGCTTCTAGGAGCCGAGGTGGATTGCATATCCTTTCCGGCTGCCTTTGTTCTTGTTTCTCTTGGCTCTGCCTATTTCCAGGCTTGATTGTACTATATTTTTTCCTTTATTAATAGATTTAGTCTTTATCCAAAAAAAAAAACATGCATGATCATATTATTTCCATTTTAATTGATCCATGTTATAATTATAGCTATGTAGACCGAGAACATGTTGAAAAATGAAATATTGCTAAGAAAGTACATGAAGAACCATTGTTGGTTTGTTAAAAACCCAAACAAAAAGGAAAGCCACTTATTGGGTAAGGTCATGTGCATTTCAACTTAGTGGCATACCCACAAAAACACACTAGAATGCATTTCCATTAGGTTCATATATCATATTATTGGGTATGGAATGGTTGTACATGTGGAAGACTAAGGTGGATTATCTTGAGAAGGACAGTGAGTGCTTAAATGAGTAGGAAGAAATCAGGGAAAATCAAGCCTACATCATTAAGATATATTACTACAATGCAAGCCAAACGTAGAAACAGAAAGTGATGCACATTGTTTGTAGTATATATTTCTAATGATGAGAAAAATTGCAATGATATTGAGAATGAGTAGATGGAACTATTGAGAAGGTGCCTTCTTTTGTAGTAGTCACAGATGTCTTTCTATTGGAGGTTCTTGGATTACCTCCTGACATAGAGATACGATTCTCTATTGAATTGGTACTTGGAGCAGCACCAAAATCCAAGACACCCTATGTGATGAGTACCCCTGAGTTCGTCGAGCTGAAGTTATAGCTAAATCAAATGCTGGGAAAACGGTACATAAGGTCGAGTGTGTCTTGATGGGGAGAACATGTATTATTTATAAAAAAATAATGATGGAACCCTTCAATTATGCATTGATCATATATAGTTAAATAAGGCGACCACCAGGAAGAAGTAGCCATTGCTAAGGATAGATGATGTATTTGATCAATTGAGAAGACTCGTAGTCTTCTCCAAGATTGACATAAGGTAACGATAAAATCAAGTAAGGATTAGGGAGGAAGACATTCATGAAACTTCTTTCATGTCAAGATATCGGCACTATGTGTTTGTAGTCATACTCTTTTGGATTTCTAATGCCCCTACAACATTTATTTTATTAATGAATGATGTTCTTCGTCCTTTTTTGGATAGGTTTGTCATTTTTTTTGTTGATGACATACTAGTGTACTCAAGGAAAGCATGAAAGCATGAAAACCATATGGCTGCAATGTTAGATTTGTTTATTGAGCACAAAATTTTTGCAAAGCTCAACTTCTCTGATTTCTCCCAAACATAGATACATTATTTATGTCATATTGTCTCCAAGGAAGGGATAACACTAGATCCGGATAAGATCAGGGCCATAATGGAGTGGCCAACTCCATAGATTGTGGATGTTATTAGATCATTCATAGGATTGGCAAGATATTACAAAATATTTTTTTGAAATTTCTCCAAGATAAGCCATCCAATCATAGTTTTGTAGAGAAAAGGAAACTGATTTGAGTGCAATACTTAATGTGAAAAGATAATTGAGAAATTAAAAAAATTCCTCACCAACGAACGAGCTTGAGGATTGCAGATCGTGACAACGATTTTGTGGTGTTCAGATATGCCTGAACAAAACGGCTTAGTGGAGTCCTAATGTAGGAAGGACATGTAGTACTTTATGAGTCAAGGAAATTAAATGAACATGACATGAATTATGTAACTCATGACCTTGAGTTAAGTTCCATCATTCATGCTTTGAAAATTTGGAAGGGTTACCTCTTTAGTAGGAAATTGACTCTCATTATAGACCATAGTGGGCTCAAGAATGTTTTTGAACAATTGAATTTGAATACTAGGAAATCAAAATGGTTGACCATGCTGAGTGATCTTTACTTTGAGATTAAGTACATCAAAGGAAAAACAAATACATATGTTGATGGTCTATGTAGAATAATTCAATTGAACGACTTGACAACTATATGTTCTTATAAAATAAACATAATAGAAAGGGTCAAAAGTGTTGGACAACAAGATGAAAGTTATTAGCAAGTTAATGAAAAATTGTTACAAGATGTCCAGGATTAGGAATATCACCTCACTAATGATAGCATAATTACATTTAAAAGCATAATGTATGTGCCAACTAGTGATGGATTAAAAAGGAAAATAATGAATGAGTTTTGTGTTAATCCTTAATAATTCCATATAGGGTATTGAAAGACCCTTGTAGCCATTAAAAGGTACAATTACTATCAAATTTGAGGAAGTGGTTGATTTTGTTTCAAAAATCATATAATTCCAATAACTAAAAGTCTATTGTAAGAATCAAGCATGTTTTTTGTAGTCGATTCCAATTCTAGAATGGAAATGTGAGGTAATTTCAATGGATTTCATTATAGAAACATGATGCAATCATGGTAATGATTGATAAGCTGAGGAAGGTAGCTCATTTAGTGGTAGAAAATTCCACTAATTCTGCTAATGAAGTGGCACAAATATTCAAAAAGGAGATTATGAGACTACATGGTATCCCCATGAAAATTATTTTAGATAAATATGGTAAGTTCAATTCATGGTTTAGGAAGGAATTATTTAAAGGTTTGGAGAGAACATTAGCATTCAAAATTGCATACTATCCACAGAAAAATGGGAAAACAAAGAGGAAAAATAGGATCCTTGAGGATATGTTGAGGATGTATGTGATGTGTTAGCCCAAAAAGCGGGAGTATTACCTTCCATTTATGGAGTTTACAGACAAATGGATACCATGAATCCATAAAGATGAGTCATTTGAGGCAGTGTATGGGAGGATTTGCAATACTCCCATCATATAGAATGATCTAGTAAAAAAAGTGCATATTGGGTCAGATATGCTCAAGGAAATGAAGCAACAAATTCAGTTTATAATGTAGAATCTGATGGTGGCATAGGATAGACAAAGCATATATTCATATCTAAATAGGGTCTTAGGTTTTGTTTATATTCTTTCCATGAATTTTTGCATGCACACAGGGTCTAGGGCAGCAACAACGACCCGTGTTCATTGCATCGGTTACAAGAGGGGAGTCAAATGGGAGGTGAAATTCCCCCCTATTGGGGGGTTTAGAGGGGGGTGATATCCCCTCTGTACAGGATCCAGAGCAGTGCCTAGAGAAATTTGTTTCCTATATATATGCAGACCCAAGGATGGGGGGATCCAAAGATGCTAGGTAGACCTACCCATGGTTTTGTGCACTCTTTTTTCACATGGTTTTGGGTGTGATGATCTTTTTCCCATGGTATTTTGTAGATCTCGTCAATGGAACTACAATTATGTTCTAATCCATGGTTAATAGATTGGGGTTTATGAATTCTTCAACGTGTATATATTTTTATTATAAAGTTGAAAGGAATATAATGAAAAATCAATGTGATAGTCCCATTTTTTATATCCAGGGAAAAATCACTTTGTATATTTATTTTATGTTCTTGACATTGTTTAATTTTGTTGTTTTAAGAATTCGTTTGTAGGTAATTTATGTACGAGGTTAAAACATACGTTTTGTATCACAGTTGTTTCAGATTCAAGGGGATGCCTTTATTGTTGAGGGGTTTTGCTCGAGGCCGTGGTAGAACATGTTTAGTGGAAGATATGTGAGATCAATTGTTGCGCTGAAAGAAGATGCTGAGAAGTGGAAAGATAGATATCGAGAAATCTAATGATCATGTTTTTGAGTTGTGGAAGCTCAAGATGGAGGATTTGAAAGGGGATAAAGGTTAGTGGATCATGGTAGATCCGATTACTAAACCAACGAAAATTTTAGTAGAATATTGAGTGAAGTTGGATCAGAAGGAACAAAGGATAATATTGTTATCTATCTTAGATTCAATATTGTTTAATGTGTCTAGGGAAGAAACGCCAAGGGATTTGTTGTTCAAGTTACGGAATTTGTACTAATCTAAGTCTCTGGTAAGAAAATTATTCCTACAAAAAATGTTGTATAACCCGAGGATGAAGGACAAAGACTCAGTCACAGAAAATCACAACACCTTAAAGTCATGGTAAGCTAGCATTTATCTATTGATATAAAAATTTCAGATGAAGATAAGTGCATCAGTTTGTTGTGTTCTCTACCAGATTCATGGAATAGTCGTGTTGTTGTTCTAGGTAGCAATATAGCTACCTAGAAGTTTTATAAAATAGTCTCATCCTTGTTGTCGGAGGAGATGAGACAAAAAAATATGGAGGGAAAAAATGGACATTCCTTGTCTATACAAGGATGGTTCCAGAAAATAAACAAAAATAAGCCCTCAAGTGGGAGATATAAATATAGACACATATCTAATTCTCTATGTAAGCATGTAAAGGTATTTTGGAAATGTGGAAAGGAAGAAAACTATAAAAAACAATATTTATCTAGAGGTCCTATGAAGGGAAAGGGATCTGATGATGCTTCTTCTGTAGAGGAGAAAACCACCACAGATGAAGATGGAAATGTGTTCTTGGATTCTTCTGCAGGTACACATGTAGATCATGAGGCATGGTTGATTGACTTTGGTGCATCATTTAACTTCACTCCTCATAGAGAGTGGTTCTGCAAGTATGAGAAATATGATGGTGGTGGCGTCTTCTTAGGGGTTGATAGGAAGACCAGAATCATTGGACACAAAAAATTCAAGTTGAAGTTGCAAGGTGGAAGGATTCAAACACATCCTAGTGTTTTTCATATTCCTGCATTGGTGAGATATATGATTTTTGTAAGCAAGACGCATTATGTAGCTTTAAAAACAGTTTTCTAGAAATATACTTACAAGATGGTTCGGGGATCATTGGTATTGATGTGGGGAGTTCACATTGGAACTCTATATAAGAATTTTGGTAGAAACATTATTGATGGGTGTAATAGTTCTCTCGTTCATGAATGTGGGGAAAAAACCCCAGTGGTCTCTCGAGAAAATGCCATGTTATGTAATCAAAGGTTCGGACATATTGGAGAGAAGGGCCTTTGAATACTACATGGTAATGGTAAGGTAGAAGGTATGTCTAATTTATCTCTGGATTTTGATTTACGGGAACATTGTGTGTATGGGAAGCATAATGCGTCGAGTTTTCCCTCTGCTTCTAAGAGGGCGAGAGGGATATTAGATCTTGTCCAAAGTGATGTATCTGGACGTATGTCAATTTCATCACTGGGAAAGTATGTCTACTATGTCTCATTTATAGATGACTTATCAAGGAATATATGGATACATTTCCTCGGGAACAAATATGAATTCTTTGATAGGTTTAAATAATTTAAGGCTTTGGTGGAAAATTAAATAGAGAAGAAGATCAAGGTGTTGATGAGAAATAATGGTGGAGGGTTCGGCAAGAAAGAATTTGAAGATCCATAAGAATTTCAGTATAGCATGATGAAATACTACTGCATAAACACCTTAGAAAAATGGAGTTGTAGAAAGAATGAATAGGAATTTGATGGAAACGAGAAGAAATACGCTTAATGGCACGAGGTTAGGATACGAATTTTGGGCAGTGATAATAGAGACTGCACGTTACCTAGTTAATAGATCACTTTCATCACCATTGGAGGATAATACTCGACATCACGTATGGACTCGTAATGAGCCCTTTATTTAACATTTGAGGGTATTTGGGTATGTTGCATATGTACATGTTCCAAATCAGAAAATAACCAAGTTGGATAGTAAATTTGAAAGGTGCGTCTTTATTGGCTATAAGGATGGTTTAAAAGGTTATACAATTTGGAACCTGGAAACATGGAAGGTTGTCTACAACTAGGATGTGGCATTTAGAGAGCTGAAAGATGTTGTTAAACATGAATTCCAACGAGAGGAACCTCAAAATATAGAGTTTGAGCTAAAGGAGGAAGAATCAAACTCTACAAGACAACAAGAATTAGAAGATGGAGATTCCCATGTTTGAGAAGATCAGTTTGAGAGAGAAGGAAGCCATAAATTTATAGTCTATCTACTTTCTATTCAACATTTTCTCTATCTATTACTAATGATGATCCTAGAATTGTCAAGGAGGTAGTAGATTCAGATGATGGAAAAATTTGGAAGGAGGGAATGGTTGATGAAGTGGTATCTTTGGAAAAAAATGAGGCTTGGGATCTCGTGGAGTTGCTCGCTCAAAAACCCATTTGAGGTAACTAGGTGTACAAGAAGAAGATAAAGGAAAAAGGAAAGATGGAGAAATACAAAGCTTGGCTGCTAGAAAAAGGTTATTCCCAGGTGTGAGGAAATGATTTTGGTGATATTTTTTCTCCTATCGCCAAGTCAACTTCCATTAGATTACTTTTATATGTTGTTTTGTCTTTTGATTTTTAGGTAGAATAGATGGATTTGAAGACAATATTTCTTCATGGGGATCTAGAAGAAGAGATATACATCAAGCAACATGAAGCCTTTGTTGTTAAGGGTAAGAAAGGATTGCTATGCAGGTTTCATGCCTCGAGGTTGGTCAAATTGTAGGACACTTAAACCTGGCCCATAGCCCAACTTTGACCAAAAATATGACTCGCTCATTTTCCCTCATACGAGCTCAGATTGACAAATATTTCACACTGTTGTCATGAGGACAACAAGATCTATGCTTTGGTCTTGGTTTGAGCTTCCATAAGCCCTCTTTCTCCAGCATGTGTCCCTGGAGCCATCTAGATCAATCCTCCCCACTAAGGAGCTTTTGGTTCTCCAAAGGCATGAAAAATATTATTCAACTTCTCTGTACCTTATCTGCATCACAAGCACTCTCAAAAGGGTCATGCTTCCATCTCCTTCTCCTTTGTTCTTCAGAGCATTAAGAAATGAGCTGACACCTGCAATCTCTGCAACGTATCGTACATTGTTTTTGAAAATTACATGCTTGAGTTTCATGACCAATTAATGACCCAAGCATCCCATACTTTCCACTATTTTATAACACATACTTGGTGGTCAAGTTTACATCAAATGGAGACAATACCCGAGCTACAAAAACAAGGTACATATCATTGTTGCTTCAACAAGTGATTGAAAACACGTTATCACTGCATCACATGATTTACAAAAATAAGGCCAAACACTTTTGTTTCCTTGACAAGTGCTCGAAACACAACATCAATTTCATAGTTTATCATGCAACTCAAAACAAGACCAGACATCATTGTTGCTTAACAAGTGATGGAAAATACATGATCACTTTTACATTTTAAAATGCAACAAATGATTACAAAATCACTACCATGACAATCTAAGATATCTAGAAACCGTTTTTCACTTATCCCTATGAATGGCTCATCCCCCTATGGTGGTTTTGCTTGTCGAACAATTGTTTCACCTCGTTCATACACCGAAACTTTGTCTTTAAGGTGCTGCTCTCGATGGAGACTCCAACATGTGGCCCTCGGATGACCACCTCTGTTGCAATGATTGCAATACATTTTCTTCCTCTGGATCTTCTTAGCATGTTTCTTTACCTTTTGTTGAGATGGTCTGTCATGCCTCCTCATTTTGGGTGTTGTTATTCTTTTCCAACGCTTAGAAAATTCATGGTTATGTAATCCACAAAAGGTATATTTTTTTCAATGCCATGTTTTATGTTCATCATTAACAACATGATTATAATTGAAGTGAACATTTGAATGTCGAGAGTTGTTATACCTTTCCTTGTCGTCATTAGTGTAGGATTAGATTCAACAAAGGGTTTAATAGTAATGGATAACGAGATTTTTATGGTTAAGTAATAATTCGTTAAAGGTGCAAGATTGTTAGGAGGTTTAATCATAACTTATATGAAGATTAAATCCATAACGGGTAAGGAAAACTATTAGACACATGTCATGGAGGGGTTAGTGGTGTAGGTGCAGGGAACCGTTGGTTGGAAGGAGAGGGTTATGTAGTTTTCAGAGGGGTGGAGGGTGGTATACGGTATTGAGAGGGGGGTTGCGAAAGAACGAAAGGGTCACACATAAGGTGGAGTCACGATGAGTGAAACCACTTTTTCGGACCCCCCATCCATTGATAACGTTACGAAGGGCACAAAGGAACGAAAAGCATTGCGGACTATGGAATACCATCGTAAAGGACACACATATTAGATTGGGCCCGCCATTTATCCTCTATATGACATAACATATTTTCATTTTTCACTTTTGTTTATAGGTGCAAAAAGTTAGGACAAATCTTATATCCCTTTAAAGCATGAATAATAAAGTTTTAATGTTTGTCATCCTAATTTTGTAAAGAAAGGCTAGAAACCAAGGGTACATTTAAATGTGTAGACCCTTCTTATTTTCATTTGGAGGAGAGATTTGTCCTAATCTAATTTCTAACCTTCAAACTTAAATTATTAATCGAGCTTAAACAATTGGATCAATAATTTCACCTATCTACATAATTTTAACCAAGTTTAAACAATTTGGTTAAATTATTGTCTAGTCTAACAACAAAAGTTCAAATGTGTTTGAGAATGATTATATTGTATGATTCAAACAAATACATATGATTATGGCATTTAAAACAAGGTGCACACAATTCCTAACTTATTTTTCAAAACAAAACTATTTTTCGCCTAGTGGCATTCGAATTTGCATAACTTTCACTCTTTTTCTTTTCACGGGGTTCTTTTCATCTTCTTTTTTTTTTTAATTCTTTTTTTCTATTTTTATCATTACATACACTCTTTTCATTTTTTTTTTTTCTTTTGGGAAACATTTGCAACGTGTAATATTATTTAAAATTTGGTATATTGAAAGAAAATATTCTATCATCATTTCATCCTTTCAATCATAGGACCCTAACACGATATTTAGTTATCGGCATCCACTATCACATCAACTCGAACTGTAGCATTAAGAAAAGGATTATAGGAGCTCAGAAATCTTCCTATGGGCTTAAAAAATATTAAGCTGATGAGTGATAT
>APFE030634690.1:0-11250 GCA_000404065.3 Pinus taeda | reverse complement strand
GATCTCACTAGGTTGCAGCCCTTAGTACTGGTTTTGTGACAACATTTTGGTGCGTCTGCCGGGAGTCTGATGATTACTTATTCCCGAAGTTTGAAGATTGAATTTCTGAAGGTAGCAGGAGTTCAGAGTGGTTTTTCGAGGCTGCAAAATCTACCTTGGCGACTCCATTGTTGAAGAATTCAAAGTTAACACATTCATGGTGATTCCACTGGAGTTATGAAGGACCCAGAAGCTGCCATTCTTAGTTCAAGGTATGCATGCATAGATTTCTCAGGAATTCATGGTTTCCCAAATCATTTTCCCAAGGATGCATATTTTCTAAGGAATGGTCCCAAATTTAATGGAAAAGATTTAAGTTTAACTCTAAAGCATATCTCAGATTTCTGTCATTTTGCTGAGCTTCTTAGAGTTAAACATGAGGATGTTTGCATAAGGTTATTCTATGATTCACTTCAAGGGAAATGCAAACAGTGGATTGAATTCTTTCCTGTCAAATCCATAAAATCAATTCAAGATTTTTGGTTCATGTTTTTGGACGAATGGATAGATAAGTCAGAGGTGGTGGAAGACTCTCCCTCAGTGGAAGGTTTCAAACAATGGAATGATGATCATAGTAAAGAAGAAACAAATGAATCTTTTTCTTTGTCCTTGTCCTCATATATGAAATCCTTTGACTGCAAAGCAGAAGATAGGATGAGATTTTTGGATGAATTTGTTGAGGACCTTGAAAAAGAAATTGAAGGTTTAGAAGGACAAATTCAAGCATACAGTTTTCATGATCATGATCGTTATTTTCAGAAATTTTCTATGGCAGAACGCAAGGAGACTATGCTGGTTCCTCTCTCTTTCACGATTGAGGAACTGAACACTGTGGTTGAAGATCAGTTTGCACAGCTGGAAAGTTTCAAGGAAAGACAAGTTGATCATGTGTTCTGGGATCCTATAGCTGATTACATGGAAGAGTTTTACTCTCCAGTGTTTCAGCTTTTCTATGAAGATCAGAGGCCAACACTGAGTTCCAGGAAGCAGTCTTCTTATGCTGGGCCATTTCAGTGGCAGTTATCACACCATCATATTGGCTCTGAATTCCAATGCAGTCTAAGGAATCAGATATCAGATAAAACAGAGGATTGGCTACATTGGAAATTTCATATTGATTGAGTAGAAGGAGTTTGAAATTGTTAGGGTTGGATACTTATGCAAAAAACAGAGTTTTTATTGGTTGATGTATAAAGCTTTTGACAGTAATAGATAGACTGTTTATTCTTCCCAAGATTCATAATATGTTCAAATGCTCAAGATGTTGGTGGTTTGGTCTAATGTAATTTTTGCAGCTTTATGAGTATGCAATCACTCTGAATTCATCATTGATGCTCAGACTTCCTATGCATACTTGTAAGTTGAGGTTCTTGTCCTTCATGTTTTACAGCTCCTTAGGTACATAATCACTCTGAATTCACCTAGTGCTCAGACTTCCTGTGTGTACTTATCAGCTGATGGTTATTTGTTGAATATCTTGAATGTTTAAACGTTACATGCCTTGGCTTCTATGAATGAACAGTTAATAGTTTACTGATAAGATGTTTGACTCCATGAGCCCAATGGAAGAAATGTTATGTTGACTGTCCAACCAGCTTGTTTATTAAATCTATGTTTCAAGAGTTAGCCATCTTTGTGTCTAAAGATAAATCAATAGTTTGTTTTGAGAGAGCCCTCTCAGGTTAGGGAGGCTAATCCCTAGCTAAAAGCCTGGTTTGAAACAGTTGCATGAGATCTCACTAAGTAGCAGCCCTTAGTACTGATTTTGTGACAACAGTGACCATGGCCAAAAATCGAGAGTTTGGGATTGTTATTGTCTTTGGGTTCAAGCTTGTTGTGTATTCCAAGTGGTCCTATTATGATTCATTTGAGTGAGATTCAAGCTATTTTTGTAGTCTTTCATGGCTTGGCTTTGGAATTTGAGGAAGTGAGTGTGTGTTATTTTGTGTTTTTGTAGTTTCTATGCATATTTAGTAACATAGAGAGTGTTTTGTTTTTTTAATAGTTTTAATTGTTTGTACGTTTATGAGCATTTTTATCTTAGTGTTTTTGTGCAGAATTTTTGTGGGAGCTTTAGCTACAGTTGTTTCTCATTCATTTCTTCAATTTATGCTATGTGGGTTGAAAATGGTGAAGAAGAAATCTACTATTCATAGTAGGAATTCATGCCTGGTTGTTGTTTGCAGGCAATTGAGTATCCCTCAAAAGTTGTATTCTTAGTTTTGAAAATTAATGTCATTAGATATGCGATTTAAACATAGTCACAAACACACATGTATGTCATTGAAGGCGCCTTTCTCAGGAAGGAAAGGGATAACTTTCCTTCACACATATAAGTATCATTAAAGGCCTTCTACCCAGAAAGGAAGGGGATAACCTTCATGTCTCTCAAACATATATTATTGAAGGCCTGCTCTTGAACAAAGAAAGAGAGAACCTTCAGTAATTTAGCTACCTAAACTTTTGAGTGAAAGGATGGACTAGTCATTCCTAATAAGTAAATTATCAATTCAAGAAATTTCTTATTCTATCTTGGAATTGACATGTTTTTGGTGTGAGTAATGTGTTTCTAACATGAAATTGATAGGATTGTGGTGCGAATTATGTGTTAGAGACTATTTTTGTTTTAGAATTGTTCATAATAATTGTTATTTCTGAACTTCTTCCATCTAGTGAGATAAAATATCAATGTAATAAGTCTCTTATTCTAACTTGAAATTAACAATTTTTTGGTTTGAGTTATGTGTTAGAGACTATTTTTGTTTTAGAATTCTTTATAATAATTCTTATTTTCGGACTTATTCCATCCAGGGAGAAAAAATATCAATGCAATAAGTCTCTTATTCTACCTTGGAATTGAGAAGTTTTTGGTGTGAATTATGTATAAGAGAATTTTTGTTTTAGAATTGTTAAAAACAATGGTTATTTCTGGAACTATTCCTTTCAGGGAGATAAAATCATCAATGTAATGTGTCTCTTTGTCTAGATTGGAATTGACAAATATTTGGTGTGAGTAATGTGTTTCTAGCTTTGAATTGATGAATTTTTGGTGTCAGTAATGTGTTTCTATCATGGAATTGACAATTGTTTTGTGTGAGTTAGTGTTATGAGACTATTTCTATCACATGTATAGAGATAGAAACTTTTGTGACATTATCATAACATAATCCTATAACATGATGTTATTAGATCCACATTGTCCATTCATTATAAGTTTAGTCTTTTAATTTTTAAAAGGTTCAGATATTATGCATTCAGTCTTGTTAATATTAGTGTATATCCTATGATCCAAAGAAATGCTAAAATATATACGGTGAAATACATATTTTATTTTTAAATCCAATAATATTTCTTAGATTATGTAAATCATAACATAAACCATATTAATGAATCTAGTTTTGAGTTTTTATTGGTAAAATTCAATATTTTTACTATGTTGGTCATCTTATATGTCTGATAAGCTCTCTTTAGTGATATCTAATATATACAAATGCTATGGCATGTCCGGGTCAAGGACATTTGATTTCAGGTTCCTAATATTTTATTATTAGTGTTCCATGAAATTTCAAACCAACATTCAAGATTTAATGAGTCATTTGTGTGGCATGGTCATTTTTATTTTAACTTATGATAAATATGTGAAAAAATTAACATGATTATGTTATCGAGGGGAAATTTATTTAGTCAAGCCTTTATTAGTGAAGGGTTAATTTATTGTGGAAACATCACTCTTGAAGGGAAAAATTTTAAACATAACGTTTCTTGATAGGAAGAAAAAGAACCCAAAACATGAAACAAAATTTACATGAGGGGTAAACATAAATCCAAATTAAAACCCCCATGCATAGAATCAACATTGGAACCCAAAATATTCCCTCCTACTCATTGCAAATAATGAAGTGCTCGTGTTTCATAACATAAAATCAAAGTTGACCATAGATTAAATGTTTTTGATATAAGCCCCTCAAGGTTTATCATTAATGTGGTTGTTATAATTTAGAGTAATGGATCCAACCCTTATTAATAAGTTAGTTAGAAATTCATTTAACGGTATATAATTATTATACCACTATTATAATAACTTTCTTCAAGCTAACCACTATATAAAAGGATATTAAATAGGTTTATGAGCCTAATGTGATGGGACATAAATGAAGTATGTTATAGACATTTTTGGGCACTTCAACCCCAATCATAAATGTCCATAAACTGAGGGCTCCTAAGTCCCTAAAAGTGTTGCTTCACTGCCTAAAAGGACAAGGTCAACTGATTACATCATCTCCCAGAAGTTCTCCACTAAAAACTGCTCATAAATGGTCAAAACTGGACCATACTGAAAGCTCAATGCAGAGGGTGTGATGCATATCACCTTCCCAATGTACAAGGTGCGATGCATATTGATTTTCTCCTCTGTAGGCTGCGATGGTCGTGAATGGACAAATGGCAGGGACAAAAATGCGAGGTGGAAGATCATGGAATCTTCCAGAAGCTTCCCCTCTGACACTTGCCTCTCTATTTTCGACCAAGGATGAGTAAGAGATCATCATTCTCTAAGTGGAAGCAGGAACTATCAGAGGGAGGACACTAATCAAGATCCCAAAAGATGACTCACCTCTTTGTAATCATCTATATATGGATCCCTCATCACAGAGATCCAGGGGCTGGAATTTTGTATCGTATAGAGAAGTGTTGTTGGTTTTCTGGTGTACATTCATAGTTTTCGGTGATCTAAGCTTTGCTTGAGGTGAAGAAGGGCTTCCTAGCTGGAGGATGATGTTGGGTCATAACACATGGTTGTAATCCTCTTGCTACTTTTCATCTTAATAAAGCTATTCTTGTTTCCTTCCATATGCTTGTATACTTGTTTACATATGCATCTATATGGTTAATACACATCTGATCCTGTATTATTTATGAATTTAGATCCTTGTTTCTTCGATTGTAGTATTTTGTTGTGATTCCACAGGATCTTCTGGAGCTGGGCAGATAAAGAAGAAGCGGTGAAGCTCTATCAAGAAAGAGAAGAAATCAAACGCAAGACTCAGGTTGGTCTTCGTTGATCTTCTCTTATCTATTTCATAAAATAAAACAATAGTAGACTTTGATTGTTTGTTTCTAAGATAGCCACCCATCTTAGTGGGAATAGGAACATATGAGTGGACACTATTCCTGGATACAAAATGGTGACTCCGCTGGGGAGCGACTAGATTACTTGTTAGCCTATCTATCCTTGTTTCTTTTATAAACTTACAGACGGAGCCTGAAGTCAAGCAAGCTAGCCTTCGAATTGCATTTGTTATACAAATGCCAAATATATCAATGCTACTTTAGTCTATCTCCAGGTTTTGTTTATGAATTAAACAATAGATCTACAAGCAATCTAATTGCCCTAAGTGGTGGCTCTAGTAACCTCTTTAGATCACCCCTGTGTTTTACATACAATGATCTTTACTTACTCGGCCTAAACACCTAAACTAGATTGCAAACTGTGAGTGAAAATCTGTTCAAAGTCTCGCACTACTACCATCGCACCCTGCCTTCAAGGTAGTCTGTATGCATCACACTTCCCGAGTGCAGTAGGTGCGCTGCATACTGAGTTCACTGTGTAACAGGTGCGATGGTCAGGAAGGGTTAACTTTACTCTCAGACTGTGGATTTTTCTCACTGTTTTCAGTCCTATTTAAGAGTTTTTTTGTCTGTAGTTAGTGTACTTCTGTGAAAACCCCCTTCTCTTGCATTATTCCACCTCCTTAGTGCAAAGAACTGTAAATGTTTTTTATGTATTGTGCGCCATTTTCAGTTCTCTTTTTCAAAAAAGTAACATAGTCGAACTGTCGTCTCTAGATCTGAAAATGTTGTAGCTATCCTTTTCAGTTTTGGAAAGCAATCCCATTTTTATTGATAGTCGATTATACAGTTACTATTGCATAGGATTTGAATTAGTAGTTTTAAAGTGTCGAAAAGCAATTTTCATTTCAAAATCGCAAAGTGAATCTCTTGCTTTCACTTCATTTTGAAAAAGAATTTTGTTGAGTACTGTCGCCTTAAAAGCAATTCATATTTGCACATAGCTTTCTTAATGTCATTCACACATTAAGAAGGCTGAAAACAAATACATGCATGTGCATTCACATTTTGATTGCTTGGCTCGATTTAGGACTATGCATTTAGCGTGTGCTCTATGCTCTGTGAAGAAAAGATTCTTGAATTTCTTCCCTTTAGTAGCTAGGATTTTCATTGTTGAAAGAAGATTAAATGTTTGTTTATCATCTTAGACTGCATTTAGGAATTTTATACACATCATGTGGTGAACCTGAAAGGGAAATTGTTAAGCAAGATCAACTTCAAATAAATTCAATGAATCTAACAATGCTTTGGAACTTAACGCACAACATCTAGAGGTCTAGGCTAGAGACGTATTCCGGCGTCGTAAAACCTGGTAACTATTGCTTTCAGTGTTGGTTGGGTGATTCCCCCACTCTGAGATGGCAAGTGCCAATACGGACTTGTGCTCCCATGTACCGTCGAGTATATATTGGGAGACCACAATAGGCTGCATCCTTTATCCTTAGGGAGCCGTGTCTACCGCCCTATCGATCGTAATGCACCGAACACAACATTCGGGAAGATTGACTGCCATACCATAAAAAGTATTCTGCAGTTTTGCGATTGGTTTGGTAATCCTCTCTGCCTAGATCTCCATAGAAGTCCATTTTTATCCTTTTTAGACTCCTTAAAGGAAAAGGTCCTCTGAGCACTTGTCACTTCAGGCTCAATAAAAATTGAAGGCAACTAAAGTCATCTTTTGTTTTTTCTCGACTCTTTAAAATTAAAAAAACAAGTTGTGTCAAAGCGTCTAAAAATTTATTTTAATCGAAATAACGTCACAAATTCCCCCATTGATCTTCAGGTTGAGAAAATGGAGTCTACTAACCAGGGATTTCCCCTTGGAGGAAATCCTAGTCCCTTCTCCTCTTGGGGAGATGTTGGTGCACCCCATATGGCCACTTTGTCACTTCCAGGATTGACAATTGGTTTCCCTATCTGGCTCTTCCCTACATATGTCGTTCAAAATCCCGTAATTCCTGAACAGTCAAATCAGAAACTAGACGACACTAGAGTTTCCTCCCAACCTTCTACTTCATCTGATTCTCCCTCTCCTCCTTCCTCTATGCTTGATAAAGCCGATAAAGCTAAAAGTCAAGTAACTGAGAAGAAGAAGAAGCAGAAAGAGAGAAAGGAAAATAATAAAAAGGAACCAAAATCAAAAGGGGGCAACTAAACGTCATCTAGCGAAAATCCTCACACCGCACAGTCAAAACCTAAATCTCCTTATGTCATATGCAATGGAGACCACCATCACCGAGATTGTCCCTGCATCCCTCAGATCTTAAGGGATTGGTCTCCTTGTTTGCACAATCCAGTAGCGTCAACCTCTGGCAATCATGTTGAATGCTCACCATCAACCAGTGAAAGTGAAGCACATGGATAGAAAAGGAATCCCAAATTTCCTTGTAAGTTGTGTGAAGGCAATCATGCCGTCCACCGTTGTCCCTTCCTTGTCGAGGCTAAAAGAGTTTTGGATGATCGTCCGGTTTCATCGCTACAACTTCCTCCTGGATATAAAAAAACTTTTACCAAGTCTTCCACCGGTTGAAAATCTAGTTGGCCCATATTTGTGGTCAGCCGAAGCATCTATCATTGAAAATGAACCCTCTGAATCCATACCAGACGAGAGTCAAAGGGTCAATATGGCAGTCGACCCAGTCTTGCCTTCAGAGTACTCATCTTTATATGATATCGTCACTGAAGAGAAAGAGAACAACACCGTTCAAATTCTTTTCATCAATGTAGACTCCAATGAACTTGGAGGTGGTCCTACCATTCCTTTATCATAGGAAGGAAGTTCATCAGAGTCATATCCGGCTGTCTATTTGGTCCCACCACCAAGCATCCTAGTCGTTTCCTTCGACTGGAATCTACTAGGCAGACCCCGTTTACCAGCTAGTGTACCATTCAGTATCATTGTACAAGCTTACAGAATGGTCATGGTTGGTACCATCATCGATGAAGGGGCTTATGTGATTATCCTTTCCTCAACTGCTTGGAAAGTGCTTGGTTCGCCATCGCTTTTGCCTGAAATGAGAAATCTAATAGGCTTTGACAAGGGAACCAGTTGACCTTTAGGGATCCTTCCAAATGTGCCCATTATTTTGAGAAGGAAAATTGTTCACATGAATGTGATGGTCGTTCAAGGACCTTTGGAATATAATCTACTCCTTGGATGTGACTATATATTGCATGGGAGCCATCGTCTCCTCACTCTTTAGAGTAATGTGTTTCCCGTACGAAGGCAGAATGGTCAAGCTCATAGACCAAATGTCATTCCCTGATTCACACACCACAAATAGTCAAACTCCATCCCTAAATGGTCTTTTCACGCAATAAATGTCTCATCAGTCTCCAGTCCGTCCACCTAATGAGCGCGAGTGATTCAGGAAGATGTGACTGAAATCCAGGGGGCATGCACCTTGGTCTGTTTCGGCAGGAAAACCTTGGGTATAGAGTGGATTTCTGCGAGGGATATATGACTAGTCTGACGAACCCGTCCTTACAGGAAAATGGGATCAGGCTGGAATAAGATACCTTGGTTAAAGTTATGTGAGTGGAATGCGTCTACGCCATTCACCTTCTGTTTCGATAGACATCACCGAGGAAGTATTTTATCTGCTACGCGGATAAAACTTTCTTAGTAACCTAGAAATTTTTTGCTATACTTGGGGGCATGCAAACCTTTCCGCATGCAAGTGAAGAGCAACTATTTATTTTTCAATTTGTAGGACCTCAACCCTTTAAACCTGTAAGGCTAGTCGTTTCCTAACTTGCATGAAGAAGAGATCCAATGGCAAAGCTTGAGAGGTGTAAGCCACTTCAAAATAGCATCTCAAATGAGACATTCTTATCATACGATTGGCGAGCAATGTTGTCGCAAAGTTCAAGCTCGTTAAAAAATAAACCCTCCACGAGCAGTTTTAGCGCATAGTTCAAGCTCATTAAAAAATAAACCCAAGTCATGAGCAAATGTTTCCCCCAACGTTTAAGCTCATTAAAAAATGAACCAGTAAATAACCATTGTGAATGCCTTATCGCCAGCTTTTGAGCCTTGGTTCGTGTTCTCGCCATCAACCTCCCACTCTATTTTTAGCCGATCATTCACCCCCATATGATGTTTACCACTTCGAGAAACATCTGCGAAGATGATTTGTTAGCCATCCTGTGACACTGTTTTGATTAGAAAAATCCAAAAATCTTACCTGGAATGCAGCTTACTACCTGGAAACCTCCACTCGTTCCTCGAAAACGAGTCTTCTTTAAGCTTCTTTTCACTTGACTCATAAAAATATGAAAAGATTTGCCGAAGCGATGGCCTCTGCCAGCTCGTTAAAGGCATCGGAAGTGCTATCCCTCCTCTAGATTTTAATCTTTTTGACCCTGAGGGATTATTTACACAAAAATATCGAGTGCTTTCTTGTTCGGCTCATTAAAAACTATCGAAAAATTCACCCCTTTTTGTATTAGTTTACGCTTTTTCAGACTTAAGGGATTATATGACGAAAAAGAATCATTGGAGTCTCCTTTCCGTTCCTTTCAGACTCTCTAAAATTGAAAGGGACTGAGTTATCTTTGTCGTTAAACTCGTTAAAACCTAATAGCGACAAACTCGTCCAAATGGATGAGAATGAGTTTCAATGTTGCTAAGCTCGCTAAAATATAGTGACAGGTTCGCCCGAAGGGCAGATTATAGAATAAGCATATGTTATCCTCCTCAAGCTTGACAAAAATAAAGAGGTACTGGTTAGCATTGACTGGGGAAAATTGGGAAGAAAACTTGAAGAAACTTTATTGGTAGCAAGTCGCTCTTGAACATGACACTTTCCTCTGCATCCATGTCGGGTTGGGTTCTTCTATTCATTGGTCATCACCATTGGTCCATCACACCATCCATATTTGGGGTTAACGCTACCAATCCATCGTCAGTATCACCGATATGTTCAAGAGAAGTCATTCAGACAATTCACTTGTGCCTCACCCACTGCAATACATTCATGCTTCATTCCTTCATGACTACCACCCTGAACCCTGCATCGTCAGTTTGTTTTCACCTCCAAAATCATTTTCTTCATTCTGTGTCGTTTATGTGGGATTCATTAAGGCCCTCCTACGATGAGTCGCTTCTTGTCGACATCATCTCATTATCCAAGAAGTTGACTTAGGAACAACCCTTTCAGTACTTTGAAGCTTGCATGCCTCAATGGAAAGTTTCTCACTTTCGGCGATAGGTTTACATCAATGGCTTTTGACCGAGAGATTTTGTGCGGTGTTCGATGCCAAGTCCTTTTTCACACCATGTGAATTGTACTGTAGTGCCTTGAGGATCATTGTCATTATTGGTGATTCCTCTCGTTCTTGTAAACAGCTTACATCATTCACTGGTAATCAGGTGATGTCTTTCCATGATCGACTCCAGAACATTTTTCACATGGATTGACTTGTACCCCGGGTGAAGATTGAATGAGTTTTGAAGACCCCGAATCTAGTTTCATCCATCCAGGCTGCGATATATTCAGGAATATAAAAACATCAAGTGTACATAATTGCCGAACAGATGATCATCCAAATCAAAGGATGATGTGTCCATATCATCAGTCTGTCACACAGATAATTGTCTATCCTATGTACATGAAAATGAATTTATAAAGCTGAGCATGGGAATGCCCGCCTTAGCTAGATCATGAAAAAAATGTTGTCAAAATAATGTATTGTATTGTATCTTATTACAGGTCGCCTCCCAACTCAGAAAAACTTTAGATCCTCATAGTAAAGCATTTCACCCGACATCAGAAATATTAACAACCTCATGCTTTAGGGGGCAACTATTATAGACATTTTTGGGCACTTCAACCCTAATCATAAATGTCCATAAACTGAGGGCTCCTAAGTCCCTAAAAGTGTTGCTTCACTGCCTAAAGGAACAAGGTCAACTGATTACATGATCTCCCAGAAGTTCTCCACTGAAAACTTCTCATAAATGGTCAAAACTGGACCATGCTGAAAGCTCAATGCAGAGGGTGCGATGCATATCACCTTCCCAGTGTACAGGGTGCGATGCATACTGATTTTCTCCTCTGTAGGGTGCGATGGTCGGGAATG
>APFE030634688.1:32658-45672 GCA_000404065.3 Pinus taeda | reverse complement strand
AAAATAAAAATAAAACTTTAAAATAGAAAGGGATCAAACACCTGCTAATATTCCAACCATCGTATCTATTCAAACTACTTAGCCTACTTTCAATTTCCATGGCTTCCCTGAACTTAGAGTGATGAAAATAGTCAATCCTTGCAATGACCCTAGCCTCTTCAATGCAAATATGATGTTTTGTCTTTTTCTCATGTTTTGCTAAAGTTGTGGAGCGAGTCCTTCGATCTTTGATGTCAATTGCGTGCTCATGAATTCTATGATTTATTTAGTGTTTGGTCTCTCCAATGTATGGACTCGCACAGGAACATGAGATGACATAAACACCTTTCCCATGTTTGGGGTCTACAGGGTCCACCAATCTTAGGGAGCTCCTTTAATTATATATGATATTTTAAATGTGAAACTACTTTACATATAAATTCACTTTTAGATGGAAGTGGAAATGCAAAATGGAGATCAAGCACTGTGTGAGTATGGAGGCTGGTTGCTAGGGCTTCGAATGATAGTGATATCGTAGTTTGGAGGCAAATCAATGTGCAAATATAGAGGTTGAGTGTTGGGGTTTCGCATGGAAGTGGTCACGGAGTTTGGAGGCTGTCAAGTCAGATTTCTACAATGAATAATTTATGGTGGTATCGGGTTGATCTGAAGAGCAGGAGATGGCTTCCGAATGTGAGTTCTTCGACATAGAACCAGCGCAAGAAGACCTTCTTGCTTGCTGGGGTCCTGAAGTGTCTGAGAGAATTCTACATCACTTCTTCTCGAATAGTGCATTGAATCCATGGTTTCTTGACAAGGCGGTGGTGGAAGGGGGTTTGAAAATAGTAGCTCAGGAAAGGGACCCTGTTAGAAATCTTATTTTGGAAGGGTTTCTCCCTAGCTTGTCGAAGGCTTCACCCAATGAAGAGGCAGGAGGGGAGTCGAAAGGTTCTGGAGAGGGGGGACAAGTGGGAAAATTGGCCCCCATCTCTGGCGTTGGGGTAAAAAGGTCGGTTGTGGAGGTGGATGAAGGCAACAGTGACCCTGTTGGAAGACGACTTGAGTTGCTTGGGGCAGAAGAGGCAGATGCTTCTGTTAAAAAGAATCCAAGAAGGGGAGAATCCAAGAAGGAAGTTGTGGGTGGAAAGCGGAAGAAGAAAAAACCTATCAGAATAAAAGAGGAGCGCCCTAGTTGTGTTTTTGGAGTGGATATTTGTATAGATCAGGCGATGGAAGCCTTAGAAACCTTTTTAGTTGGCAGAGTCCGTGGAAGAAAGTTCTCGGTTGACTACATCAAGGTTTGGACTCAGTCAGAATGGAAAGAAGCACCGGGTCAGCTAGAAGAGATCAAGAATCAGGACAGATGTTGTTTTTGCATTCGGTTTGGACAAAAGGAGCATGTCGATTGGGTGTTGGAAAAGAACTGGAGCTTCGGGAAGAGGCTAATTTTATTCAGAAGATGGACGCCTTTGTTTGACACCCAGAAAGAAAAAATGGTGGAGTCTCCATTCTGGGTCAAATTACCAGGTCTCCCTATGCAATTCTGGACTGAATCGACCTTCACTTCAATTGGAAATACCTTGGGGAAGTTTCTCGACATTGATAAATCATATTTGCGAACACATGACCAGGGTGTTGCTCATATCCTGGTAAGTTTAAACCCTAGAGAAGGTTTAGCAGACGCTATGAACCTGAAGTATCAAAGTCTAGAGTTTATTCAGACCCTGGACTATGAAAACCTCCCTTTCAGATGCCATCGTTGCCATAAATATGGACATCTAGCGAGGGAGTGTCCTCTTGGACACCATCGACGCCGAAGACAAAGGAGAAGTGGAAATAATCTGGAGGAAAATCAGGAGGTGTTCACTCAGGAGGAAGAGGCTCAGATCAAGGAGAGCGATCTTAAGGCAAACGCTCAGGGGTTGGTTCCGGAGCAAGGGAAGGTTGATGATCAGGAACAACCTAGGTTTGCAGCAAGTGAGTCTATCTCAACCACGATGACTTTTCTGGGACCCTCAGTAGTCTCTAAAAAGGTAGGGGCGGCTCAGGTGAGTTTATTTCTATCCCCTTCCTTCTCCTTACGCTCTCCTATTACTTTGTCTTGCAATGATGAGTCTGGTCCTTTCAGGAAGCTCTTGAATGCTTTGCCGGACATGAGGAAGGGTCAACCCTCTTTAGACAGTGTCATCATGGCCATTCCTTCCTCCCCTATGATGACCTCTATTACCATGGACGCTGTCTCTTTTGTCCCTCCTATTGTCTGGAGCCCTAAACCCCCCTATAATATTAGACCTTTGGCCAACAAAAAGGGGAAAGGGCTTGTTGTAGGAGGTCTAGAGCTGGATATGGTGTCAACAAGCCCAAGGAAGCTAAGAGGAAGGAAATCTAACCTGTCAAAGGCACAGTTGAAGGTTGTCTTTGATATTGTTGATGGGAAGAAGATGTCTCTGCCAGGGGTGCTTAGAGAAAAGCGGACACCCTCTGCGAGTTTACGATGATCATTTTATCCTACAATTACAGGGTTCTAGCTAGTCTACCCAAAAAGCTAGCTCTGAAGGATCTGGTCAAGTGCAACATACCTGATATAATTCTTCTCCAAGAAACTCTGGGGAAGGGGGAAGAAGTAACAGGTTGCCTTGTTAAGCTTTTTCCGGGATGGAGCTTTCATGCCATAGATGTTAATGGGCATTTGGGAGGGGTGGCTCTGGGTTTCAACGGGAAGGTACTTCGAGAGATCTCCTCTTGTGGATCAAAAAACGTCTTGGCTGTGGAACTATACTCCAATGAACTATGCATCCCTTTTCTTATTCTTAATGTATATGGACCTGTATTGGATTGGGAGAGGTTCTGGAACCCCTTCTTCGCTAAATCTTTTATAGTGCACCCGAACCTTATAATTGGAGGAAATCTTAATTTTTCTTTGGGGATGTTAGAATCTTGGGGGGTCAGAGCCAGGGCAGATCCCCTTTTTGGCTTCTTTCTAAATAAACTAGCCTCCTCTCTCCTAGTGGATGTCTCCCCGCTCAAGATGCGTCCGACGTGGAGGAACCAAATAATAGGAGAAGATTGGATTGGGAAGAAACTTGATCGATTCCTTCTCTATGAATTGTTGACTGAAAAATTACAGGCTATTAGACATTGCGTTGGGGAAGGCGGTCTGTCGAATCATTTCCCTGTCTTCCTGGAAGTGAAGGGTGCTTTCAATAAACTGGGCACTCCTTTTAAATTCAATGCCTCTTGGCTTTGGATGCATCCTTCATTAGCCTTTTCCATAACACTTGGAAGAAAGTTGATCCCAATGAAGATGAGAGTTGCAACAAGGCTTTCATGGATAATTTAACAAGGATGAAGGTCGCCCCTAAGCAATGGGCCCTCCAAAAGAAACTGAAGGAAGAAGAAACTCTGGAAAATATAAACTTTGAGATTGCCCTTCTTGAAGACCCAGACAATAACGACTATGGAACAGTAGAGTCACGGGCTAGAATTCAAGAGCTAGAGATGGAAAGGAGGAGAATCCTTCAGCTCAGGGAGGAGAGCTGGCGCTTAAAAGGTAGAGTGACCTAGTTGCAGGCGGGGGACGATAACACCAAGTTTTTTCAAAATTATGCTAAAGGAAGGAAAAATTCTAATACAGTCTGAGAAATGAAGAAAGCCACTAGTGAACTGGCACGCTCCTTTGACGATTTGGCCTCATTAGGGGTCAATTATTTCAAGAGTCTCTTCAAAGCACCAGAGGAAGTTTCTATCGTAGAAGTTATACGAGTCACCGAGTTCTTTCCTAGGTTCATAGAGGAGGAAGGAAATGACTCCATCATGGAACCTGTTTCTAAGGAGGAGGTAGAAGACATTCTCAAAACATTGAAAAAGGACAAAAGCCCCAGCCCTGATGGCTGGACTGTCGAATTTTTCCAACACTTCTTTGAATTCATTGGAGATGACTTAGTGGAAGTTGTGGAAGACTCCAGGCGTACAGGATCAATTTATCAGCCCTTCAATGCAACCTTTCTAGCCCTCATTCCCAAATCCGATCTCCTGGGCTCTTTCAAAGAATTCAGGCCAATTTCCCTGTGCACCTGTGTTTACAAAATTATTGCAAAAGTTATTGCCTCCAGATTAAAACCTTTTCTCTCCAGAAACATTTCCCCTGAGCAATTTGGCTTTCTAGATGGCAGACGAATTCATGAAGCTGTAGGAGTTTATCAAGAAACTCTTCATAGTATAAAAATCGGGAAAAAAAAGGAGCCATTGTGAAAATTGATTTGTCAAAGGCTTTTAACAGAATCAGTTGGCTGTACCTTAGGCTATTGCTAACTCATCTTGGTTTCAGGTATGATTTTGTGAGATGGGTTATGAGCTGTGTTTCTTCATCTTCCATAGCTATCCTGATCAACGAAGCGATCTCCAGTTTTTTTAGCCCTGAACGTGGCCTGCGTCAAGGTTGTCCGCTCTCTCCCCTTTTGTTTCTGTTGGCAGCAGATGGCATCAGTCTTATGATTCATGACGCAAAAAGACAGGGGTCTCTCAAAGGTATTGAAGTAGCTGATAATTTTTGGGTTACACACCTCCTCTTTGGGGATGACATTATTCTGTTCAGCAATGGTAGTCTCGAGGACTATAAGATGCTCAAAAAGATCATGGAACTTTTCCTAAAGGCTGCTGGCCTATGTATAAATGAGAGTAAATCCTCACTCACGTGCACAGGTTTGTCCAGAGAGTTGGTGCGCAGTGTGGAGTTGGCCCTAAATTTTGAAGTCAAAGTGGTGGAGGATACTTTTAAATACCTGGGTTTTTTTCTCAAGCCTGATAATTACAATATTAAAGACTGGAATTGGATCCTTGCAAAAATTGAATCCAAACTGAAACATTGGAGTTTCAGGTGGCTTTCCAAGGTAGGAAGGCTAGTGTTAATAAAATCTATTTTGATGGTAGTTCTAGTCTATTGGGCTAGTCTGACATGGGTTCCCAAAGGAATCTTATCCTCAATTGACAAATTATGCAGCAGGTTTCTGTGGGCGGGGTCCAAGTCAGATAAAGTTACCCCGTGGATTGCTTGGGATAAAATGGCACGTCCTAAAGAGTGGGGAGGCTAGGGGATAAAAAATCTTGCTTTCTTCTCCCAATATTTAGCAGCCAAGCTAGTCTGGAGGCTCATTTACACTAAGAACCTGTGGATCTCTGTTTCTAAAAGAAAATATATTGACCCTCTTTCAATGCTAGATTAGATCAGATTCCCACAAAAGACTTCCAAAAACTCCTTGGTGGTTTCAAAAGTTGTGGTCGCTTCTGTCAAAGTTATAGAGAACGGTTTGGATTGAAGTGTGGGGGATGGAGCTCAGATGAGGCTGGGTAGAGACCCCTGGATAGGATGCACAAATATTTTTTCTCTATCTCAGGGGCTGGTTGAGGATTTAAAAGAGAGGGGTCTCAACACTTTAAATCAGGTGGCTGATCCCTGGGCCTCCACCATATGGAGTCAAGGGTGGATTCAGGGAATTGATTTACATTTGGATGAAGAATGGCTGGAGGAATGGGACTTGTATAGGAAGTACCTCCTCAACTCTTCAGTCAGGCTCTCAGACTCTCTAGATGAACTTAGATGGGTCTTTGCCCAGAATGGGATTTAATCTCCAAAGATGGGGTATAAATGGATGATGTCCAAAAATGGGTGGGAGAACTCGGCTTGGTCGTTTCAACTGCTTTGGAAGTTAAAAGGGCTAGCCAAAACAAGATTGTTCTTCTGGTGTCTCCTACTTCAGAAAGTTCCTAATTGGGATTTTCTCCAATGAAGAGGAAGGATTGGGCCTGGCTGGTGCCCCCTCTATAAAGATAATATCAAATCAGTCCATCACCTGTTCCTATTCTTCCCTTTTAACACTAGCCTGTGGACCGAAATGTTAAGGTTGCTCAAAATTCCTTTTAGATGGGAAGGGCAGGGGTTACTGGAAGCTTGGAAGAAGTGGTGGAATGAAGCTACAAATGACAGAGAGAGATCCATTTCGCTTATTACAACTTGGGGGACATGGCTTGCTAGGAATCAAGTCATTTTTAAGGACTCTGTCTTCTCGATTGGAAGACTGGTTGTAGAAGGAGCTGCTATCTATGATAGTATCCCTGTTCTGCAAGCTCCTCCTACTACTAGGTTTATTGGGCAAGAATCTATTAGATTTTCAATTACGTCGACTTATTTTGACGGCGCCTCTGACATTAATGGATGATGTGGGGCTGGCTTGATTATTCATTTATCAAAGGAAAAGATTGTTAAATCTTCTGCTGGTCTCAGCCATGGTTCCAATAACTTTGCTGAGTTGAAAACCCTTCACCTCCTTCTTTGTTGGCTTATCCTGAGGAACGTGAGAGAAGTCCAGATTCTCGAGGATTCTATGAACACTGTGAGATGGTTTAATGGGACTCAACACTACAGAAATTTCACCTTGCTTCCCTTGCTTAAAGAAGCCTCTCAACTCAAATGTCGTTTCACGGAGTTTTCCCTTTGTCATATTTACAGGGAAAGGAACTTTGAAGCTGATCCTCTTTCTAAAGAAGGTGTCGATCAAGATACGGGGTCATGGACAATTTTGGAGGAAGAAAATTGGGTGGTTCAACCTCTCGAACAACCCCTTTTTGTTTAAGCTCTTATTTTTTTTCAGAAATTTGTTTTTGTGCTGTGTACATAGTTCGATTTGTTTCATCTGTCCTTCGCTTCCTTTCTTGTTTAACTTCTATAGGTATCATGGGCTATTTTCCTTGTAAAAGGAGGTTTAGGTCACTGTATTTTCCAATCATTTTTTCTTGGTTTCAAGAATCCTCGTCGTGCTTACGAAGGATTCTCTGAGGTCGTTGTTTGCCTCGTTGTTCCTGTGGACCCTCAGTTTCTGTCTCCTCACAATTCTCTTCTGCGTGGTATCCCTTTTTAGATCTCGAGAGGTGTTCCTGTACAGGATGGGCTGTATTCTTTGATTTGAGGTGAGACTGGTGAGCAGATACTTCTCACTGTTTTGTTCTTTGTCAACCAGTTGATTTTGATGTGCTGGTTCTTTGTCAATCAGTTGAGACTTATTTCTTCTCCCTACTATATGGCGAAGAATGAGTCTTTCAGAAATGCTCCACATTTGCTCTGTAACTCTCTATTTTTATTAATAGATGGTTCACTTTTTTTCTGCGGGAAAAAAATAAATTCACTTTTATATATAATATTAACATATATAATCTACTTAATCTAAGGAAACATCTAAAATTATTATGTCACTACTTAAATAAAATATTTCTAGGTTAAATAAAATATTCCTAAGTTATAATGGGAAATCTTTAACAAAATCTCTTTTAAGCCTTACTACTAAGACTCCAACTCTATTGCACCAACTAAAAAAAAATTCAACAAACACATTTTTTATTTTCTATCACTTCCTATATCAATATAAAGATATTTTTGAAAATTCAATCTAAGTTCCTCCTCTAAACTCTTGGTACATTTGAGTCCCTTCCTACATGAATACAACTTCTTTATAAAAGTGATCAACATTTGAATTGAATTATATATATATGAAAAAATTATCGGAAAATATTTTTACATTCATAAATTGATTTCTAATCAGAATGGTTAGGGTCCTATATTTTATAGGATAAATTGATGATTATTTGTGGATTTTCATGTCATGAGATGTTGTAAATAATATTTCATTATACAAATTATTTTAAAAATGTAGAAAAAAATATAGAAAATAAAAACAAAATGAAAGGGAGGATATATAAAAAAATGATGTACGTGTGAAAAAACAAAAGAAAAAATAGAGATATATTTAAAAATAAAAAGATATGTTGAAAAACCCCTTAGAAAAATTAAAAATACACGATGCTAGCTTAAATGTCGCATGACATGTTAGATAAAAAAGTTTAATTAGTTAATCACACAATGTAATCATGATTAATTAAGTGTTAATAAAGTTATTTTTGACACAACAGTTTTTGTCGTATGTAATAGCACTCTTGCTATAATCAACGACTGTAATCTAACACGATGATATCACCAGTTGTCGATGGATTCAGACCCTCTCCGCCCCTCCTACAAGTAATCAAGGGGGGTGGGTGGGGGTTCGAAAAGTAGATTCTCGCAATCTTGCATTTGCAACATGTCACTTCCTCAACGACTTTAGACCCCCCTCCACCAAAACTACTTACCACTCACCCGCCCCCCTTCTGAAATATGCTTTTCCTGATTCCCTCCTAATAATAACTGTTAACCTAGCTCCCTCCACTCCAATATACTCCCATAACATGTCACATCCCCTCCAATCTGCTCCCGCTAGATGTCGTATCCCCTCCAATCCACTCCTGCCAAGTTTCATATCCATTCCAGCTCTGTTGTTGTTGTTGTCACATCCCCCTCACCTATCATTAATGTTAAGCATTTGTTCGATATTTTGATCGTTGCCAAATTAACAACTCTGCTCCATGAAACGGAAAATTTTCAACAATAAATGATCTTGCGTATAAGATAAAGCAGGACCCCGTTCAATTGTCCTTTCCTCTATTGTTCCAAGACACTGAACGACAAAACCTGTTACTGCTACTGTAAATTTATCAAGCTAAATTGTTTTCCTTTGACCAAATCCCGGGTAATTATAGTGTTTCCATTTCATTTCCTTCAACATGTCTTCTAAAATTAAATTGAAAGCCACAAGGGAAAACCCTATGCTTCCCCCACTCATTGACGTAAACCATCAACCCTTACTGGACCAACACTATAAAATTTCTAAAACCAACTATGAGTTTGACCTCTACGAACTCCACAATTGGTTAGAGAAAAAAAATCTTGATCTCAATGACAAATTGAGTTTGTGGGAGTCTCTCCTAACTCAATTCATGTTTCCCCACACCCATCATTCTTGAAATTTGTTTCATGGTTCCATTTCAGGTACATACCCAGTCAAAAAGTGATTATTGTCCAAAACAATGACATTTTGCTCACAATTACCCCCAACCCCATATGTCAAATGCTTCAGATCCAAAATTTAGCCTCTGTGAAACCCTTTTCAGTAGATTCCCTCATGGAACTCTACAAAATCCTAAATTTTCCCCACAGAGCCAACATTTTAGAGACATTTCTATCTAAGAATGTCCAATTTCCGAAAACAAACCCTCCTTATCCATCCTCAATGTTTCCTGAAATGACAAAACAAATCATTTCCATAGTTTCTTGTTTATTGGGTTATCAAATTGATCAATGGGTTGATTAAACCATTACAGGTTTTCTATCATTGTTTTCAACAGAAGAAAATCCTTCAGTCTTTTTTCATTACAATGAATTCCTAGCAGAGGTCATTCATGAACAATTCCTTAAGTTTTCTATAGGAGTCTTCAAGCATGCCTCAATTTTAGCTTACTTGTTCTTATTCCATCAAGCATACATATTTCAATTTCCATTACAGAAACTGGATGAGCAAGGAAATGCACAGTTTGTGATCCATTGGAATTCCTTGGTAAGAAAGCACACCATTGAATTCACATTAAGTGATCATGTAGACCTGTTTTTGTACATAGTTTCTTGCCTACTTAACAATGGTGTTGAACCTAGAATTGGACATGAGATTAAGAGAATTCTAGATCTCAGTGAGCAAACAAAGATAGGTGACTGGTACTTGTATCAAAATTAAACTGAGATTAGGGTGTATGGATGCAAATTTCCTCCATATAAATTGCCTAAAATTTTTCCTATAAGAATTTTTGTATTAGAGTATATTAGGCAAATGATAAATATGGATGATCTGCACTTTGCAGTAGCCAAAATGAAATATTAGTTCAAAATAAAAGCACAGATTGGGCCTTTCATTTGTAATACCAGGACAACAACAAAATAAGCAAATCTTCTGCTCAAATGGATGAAATTTAAACTCAGTTTCACTTGGTCATATGATCCTTTAGGAATAATATCAAAGTTGAGAGTAGAGCAGAAAAATACTCCTCACACTCATACTCCGAGACCTAAAATTGAGGAATATATGAATCAAAACAACTGCATGAAAACACATTATAGGAGCCAGAAGAACATGTACTTTCTACTATGACATCACAGACACCAGTGCCACTTGAAAAACGCATAAAAGACCAAGGGAGGATGTTTCCCCTTTAGTCTCAAAAATTCGGGGGAAATAATTCCAAATAAATAAATAGAGTCCGAAAACCAATCTAGTAGAATAGTTTTCACAGGAAGAAAATGTTCAGTCTACAATAGTTTTGATAGGTCCTTATACTTCCACTATCCCTCAACTTGATGACATTTTCATAGGATCACCGTCATCTTCAGTTTCTCAAGAACCACTGGAAACATCTCAATAAGGAGAATTGGTCCATGATTAAGTTGAGCCAACTATATTTGCTAGGTATAAGGAAAAAAAGAAGGAAAATGAACTACTGGAAGCAACAAACTATTATCAGTTCTAGAAATAGAAAACTTCATCACAACATAGACTTCTCTCTTCTTTTGACACTAAGGAAGGGAAAATGTAGATAGCTTTCCTTGAAGCTCAAGTTCCTTTTTGTAAAAGTGCAGAGGAATACAAGAAGTCTATATTTTATTTTAAAATTGATCAAATCCATCCTATTGACCACATGGGTTTTCATAAGAAAGCAAGTGAAATGTCATATTCTACCCTGACAAACTCAACAATGGAAGCATCCAAACTTCAAGATTCAGTCAACAATATTTAGTCTCAATTAAAATTAGAGAAAATATCTTCTTTAGTTAAAAACAATAAGATAAAGTCTTTAGAGGATTTAGTGATTAAACTGGGATATGATCCCAGTAATGTAAAAGTTGTTGAGGAGATCGTTAAAAGAAAACATGTTGACATTTCATCCCTGAAGAAACAACTCAGACTCCCATCTACTGAAGATCCAAAAACAAAGGAAGTTGGTCAACTAGAGAAGTAGAAATGAGATATGTTTAAAATTATTATTGAACATAATGGATAGATTAAACAAATGGAGACTGAAATAGAAAAGTTTCTAAAAGAGAAATAGAAGTCAACTAAATTATCATTCATTCCTCTCAAAGCAGTTCCAGTTACAGGTACATCAACAACAAGGGATTATGCTTCAGTAGCAACTATAGTGGAGATACAGTCTACATATAGATCAGGAGAATTAATGAAAGCTATGGAAGACTTGTTTCTCAGAGGGAAGGAGATTGAAAAGTTGAAATCTCAGCTTAAAAACCTCCGAGAGCTTAAATTAAAAATTGATAATGTGTATGTGTTAGTTCTTCAAAAGGCTCACAGATTAAATAAGATAATTAAAGTTTTAGAGAATGAATATGTCATGGCATAGACAATGGCACCGACAAAGGAGAAATTTTGTGCAAAAATTAATGAAGCTATGACTGAAATTTGACCTTCCATTGAAATTATTTTTGAGCACAAGGAATTTGTATATAAATCAAAAGAGGTGATCGAACGGATAAATTAAAATGTGTGTCGGAAACCAGGTGAAGCTATTGCCTTAATAAGAACCTTCAATTCAAAGACAAAAGAAGAACATGAAGAATATGAGATTACAAACAGAACTGAGACAATACTTGAGGTAAGAAGATTTGTTACAAAAAGGAATGTAATCTTAGCTTTAGAGAATAAATGTCAAAATTTGGACTCTAGCATTCAAAAATTCGACAAGAAGTCCAACATACTACACCAAAAGGGGCTTATATGTTTAAAGGGAATTGGAGATAAATTAGTTCAGCTAGATGATTATCAACAAAAGCTATATTCCATAGCAAGAGATAAATCTAAAATTTTGAACATAATGGGAACCATTACAGGTAAATCTTTCATGCAAGGTTTGAAATTTGACTTACTTATCAAACAGAAATAAAACATTTGTTTATAGTCAAGCTTACTTTCTAGAAATATACTGAGGTGGATGAAACCTACAGAAAGTTAATCAAATTCTCCACCCCAGATGAAGAAAGATGGGATAAATTATGTCAAATTATTGAGTAAATAGGTACTCATGTTTAGCTACAAAACAATAATTTTTTTAAGCTGAGTCATCACCAGAATCCTTGAAGTCAGTTCCAGAGAGATTCATTAGTTTTAGTTTTCCTATTTTCCTTTACTATTTTTGTAAACAAATTTTTAGGACATTTTGTAGAAACATATTAATATTTTAAATTAAGATATTTTGATAAATTTTTACAAATACTTCATATTTCGAAGTACAAAGGGTTGGAAATTGTATTAAGAAAGAAAATCTTTGATGTAAGGATGTGCATGTAATGAAGTGATCATTTCCATTAATATAGAAAGCTTGTTCCAAGATTCATGTGTCAGATAATTGGCGAAGTTTCCTCTCGTATAAAATTATTGTTTTTCCAGTTTTCCATATGTTCTTTTTATCTGTTTAAAGAAGATTAAGGGCTGAATTTTTTTAAATACACTTTGCTATGTCTTATAAACAATATCTATGTTTTCACTCTGATATTAAGTATAAAATGCATCCTAGTATGCTCTATGTTTAATTGAATCTAAATATTTTCATCCCATTCATTCCATAAAATCTCTAAAGATATAAAAGCTTTCCTACCTTGCTCTGTTACATTTGTTATGATATTCTTGTATTTGATCACCCTAAAACTCAGAACTCAATAACTAGCCTAATATCTCAAGACAACAATTCTAAATCATTAGAGAGATCCCTCGTTTAATTTGTAAGGGATAGATCGCAACATCCAAAGTGGTTTTGTGGTTACCTCTAGGTTTCTCTCACACCCTTGCGAATTTACAGAGTCAAGACATTATGGCGACCATACTAGGGACTTTACACAAAATTGATGTAAATTGAATTTTTCCCTAGTAAAAATTTATTTCAGAGCTTAAATGTTATTTCAAGTGTGTGGCTGCAAAACAAATGTTATTAAGGGTGTTTTCCACCTAAATTTTGTACATATTTCTATCTGTAAATAATTTATTACAGATTTAGCTCCTAGAACGATATACACTAGAGCTCATCCAGATCGTAAACCACCAAAATTTGTAGATAATCCTC
>APFE030634685.1:0-10052 GCA_000404065.3 Pinus taeda | reverse complement strand
TTTTGAATACATTTGTAAAAATGATGTTGCTAAATATAAATGGAGTATCGAAGTTTCTTGATTCTTAGGCTAGATAATCTGTCTTAGGCTAGATTAGGCTAGCCTAATCTAGTCTAATCTAGAGTAGCCTAATCTAGCCTAGATTGACATATGTTAGCCTAATCTAGCCTAGCCTAGCCTAGCCTAACCTAGCCTAATCTAGCCATGCCTAACCTAGCCTAATACATCCTAGTCTAATCTAGCCTAATCTAGTCTAGCCTAGCCTAGCATAATCTAATCTAGCCTAATCTACCATAATCTTGCTTAATCTAGCCTAAACTAACCTAGCCTAATCTAAACTAGCAATCTAGCCTAGCATAGTCTAGCCTAGTCTAGCCTAGCCAAGCCTAGCCTAGTGTGGCCAACACTAGCCTAGCCTAATCTAACCTTCCCTGGCCTAGCCTTGCCTAGCCTAATCTATCCAAATCTACCTTAATGCATCCTAGCCTAAGCTAGCCCAGCCTAACCCAATCTAGCCTAGCATAGCCTAATCTAGCCTAGCCTAAGCCTATTCTAATCTAGCCTAGCCTAATTTAGCCTAAGCTAGCCTAATCTAGCCTAGCGTAATTTAGCATAATCTAGGCTAATCTTGCCTGCCCTAGCCCAATGTAGTCTAGCCTAGCCTAATCTAGCATTTTCTAGTGCAGCCTAGCCTAGCCCAGCCTAGTCTAATCCGGCCTAACCTAGTCTAGCCTAGCCTAGCCTAGTCTAATATGGCCTAGCCTAGTCTAACCTAGCTTAGCCTAATCTAGCATAGCCTTATCTAGCCAAATCTAGCCTATCCTAACGTAATCTAGCCTATCCTAACCTAGCCTAGCGTAATCTATCATAATCTAGTCTAACCTAGCATTGAATAATCTAGCGTAATCTAACCTTAGCAAATCTAACATATCCTAGCCTAACCTAGCCTTATATAGCCTAGCCTAGTCTAATCTAGCGTAGCCTAATCTATCCTAATCTAGTCTAATATAGTGTAATCTAGCCTAGCATAATTTAGCCTAGACAGTCTAGCCTAATCTAGCTTACCTAGCCTATCCTAATATAGCCTATCTTAATCTAACCTAGCCTAGCCTACCATAGTGTAATGTAGCATAATCTAGCCACGCTTAATCTTGCCTAATCTAGACTAATCTAGCATAATCTAATCTAGCCTAGCCTAGCCTAATCTAATAGCCTAAGCTACCCTAGTCTAATCTAGTCTAAGCTAGCCTAATCTAATCTAGAAAAATCTAGCCCTGTCTAATCTAGCCTAGCATAATCTAGTCTAATCTAATCTAAGCCTAATCTAACCTAGACAAATATAGCCTAATGTAACCTAATCTAGCCAGCCTCACCTAGCCTAGCCTAGCTGAATCTAGCCTAGTCTAGGCTAGCATACCCTAGCCTAGGTTAGCCTATTCTAATCTAGCCTAATCTAGCCTATCCTAACTTAGACTAGTTTAGCCTAGCCTTTCCTAGTCTAGCCTATCCTAGTCTCACCTAGCCTAACCTAGTCCCACATAGCCTAGCCAAGTTTAAACTAGCCTAATCTAGTCTAGCCTAGCCTAGCCTAATCTAGCCTAGCCTAATCTATCCTATCCTAATCTAGCCTAGCCTAGTCTAATGTAACCTAGTATAGCCTAGCCTAATCTAGCTTAACTTAATATAGCCTAGCCTAATCTATCATAATCTAGTATAACTTAATCTAGCCTAGGCTAGTCTAGCTTAGCCTAATATAGCCTAATCTAGCTGGCCTAGCGTAGCCTAATCTAGCCTCGCCTAATCAGTTTAGCCTAGCCTAGCCTAATCTAGCCTAATCTAGCGTTACCTAACCTAACTTAGCCTAGCCTATCATAGCCTAATATAATCTAATCTAGGCTAATCTAGCCTAGCCAAATCTAGCCTATCCTAATCTAGGCTAGCATAGCCTAGCCTAGCCTAATCTAACCTAGCATAGCCTAGGCTAGCCTACTCTAAACTAGCATATCCTAGCATAGCATACCCTAGCCTAATCTAGCCTAGCCTAGCCTAGCCTAGCCTAATCTACCTCAGCCTAATCTAGCCTAGCCTAGTCCAGCCTAGCTCAATCTAGCCTAATCTAGTCTAGCCTTACCTAGCCTAGCCTAATGTAGCCTAGCCTAATCTAGCCTAATCTAGCGTAGGATAGCCTAGGATAGCCTAGCCTAACCTAGCATAATCTAGTCTAGCCTAATATAGTCTAACCTAATCTAGTCTAGCCGAATCTAGTCTAGCCTTGCCTAGCCTAGCCTAATATAGCCTAGCCTAATCTAGCCTAAACTAGCCTAGCCTAGCCTAGCCTAATATAGCCTAGCCTAATCTAGCCTAAACTAGCCTAAACTAGCCTAGCCTAGCCTAATCTATCTAGCTTAGCCTATCCTACACTAAAATAACTTTCCCTAGCCTAGCTTAACCTTAACTAGCTTATCCTAAACTAGCCTAGACTAACCTATCCTAAACTAGATTATCCAACATAGCCTATCACATGTCTAATCTAGCCTAAACTAGTCGAACAAAACCTAACATAGCCTAGCTTAGCCTAGCCTAACTTAAACTAGCCTAACTTAACCTAGCCTAGCCTAATGTGTCCTAAACTAGATTAGCCTAGCCTGTCCTAAGCTTAGCCTAGGCTAGGCTAGCATAAACTAGCTTGGCCTTCTCTACCCTATCCTAACGTACCCTAGCCTAGCCTCAACTAGGCTAGCCTATCCTAGCCTTGCCTAAGGTAGCCTACTCTAGCCTACCCTAGCCTAGCCTACCCTATCATACCCCAGAATAGCCTAGACTAAGCTAGCTTACTATAGCCTAGCCTATCCTAAAATACAAATTGTTAGAAATGTTCAAGCTTAAACATTTCAGATTACCTAGCCTAGCCTTCCCTGCCTGAGCCTAGCCTAATCAACGCTGCCCTAACGTGGCCTACTGTAGCCTAGCCTTCCCTGCCTCAGCTTAGCGTAACCAACCCTACCCTATCGTGCCCTATCGCAGCCTAGCCTATCTACCATAGTGTAGCCTAGCCTAGCCTACCCAACCCTACAATAGCCTAGCCTAGCATAGCCTAGCCTACCCACTCTACCCTACCCTACCCTACCCTAACCTACCCTATCCTACCCTAAAATACAAATTCTTAAAAATATTTAAGTCTAAACATTTCACATCACCTAGCCTAGCCTTGCCTACCCCAGCCTAGCCTAGCCAACCCTACCCTACCCTTCCCTACCGTAGACTAGCCTATCTATCCTAGCCTACCCTACCCTACAATATCCTAGGCGAGCCCACCCTACAATAGGCTAGGCTAGCCTACCCTACCATAGCCTAGCATAACCTAGCTTACTTACCATAGCCTAACATACCCTACATTAGCCTACCCTAACCTACCCTAGCCTACCATAGTTTAGCCTACCTACCCTAGCCAAGCCTACCCTACCCTACCCTACAATAGTCTACCCTAACCTAACCTACCCTACCCTACCCTAGCCTACCATACATGAAATTAGCATTGCCTAACTTGGCCTACCCTCTCCTACCCTACCTTATCTTAGCCCAGCTTACCCTAGCCTACTGTAGCCTACACTTACCTATCCTGCTCTGCCCAAGCTTAGCCTAGCTAGCCTACCCTACGTTATGCTACCCTACACTACCACAGTCGAGCTTTGCCTACCCTACCCTACACTACCACAGTCGAGCCTTGCCTACGCTACCCTACCCTACCATAGACGAGCCTTGCCTACCCTACCGTACCTTAACCTACCCTAACCTGCCCTGGCCTACCCTACCCAACCCTAACCTACCAAGCCTAACCTACCTAACCTACCTAGCCTACCTAACCTACCCTAGCCTAGCCTACCCTAGCCTAGCCAACCCTAGCCTACCCTAGCCTACCTAGTCAACCCTATCCTACCCTAGCCTACCTAACCTCACCTACCCTCCCTAACTTACCATAACCTAGCCTACCATAGACCACCTAGCCTACCCTAACATAACCTAGCCTAGCCTATCCTACCCTAGCCCGCCCTATCCTAAGCCTACCCTAGCCTACCTAAGCCAAGCATATCGCATCGTAGGCTAGCCTAGCCTACCTTAGCCTAGCCTACCCTAGCCTAGCCTACACTGCCCAGCCTAGTCTACACTAAACTAGCCTACCATACCCTCGACTACCCTAGCCTACCCCACCATAGCTTAGTTTAGCCTAGTTTACCTACCCTAGTTTAGCCTAGACATTCCTACAATACCCTGCCCTGCCCTATCCTAACTTAGCCTATCTAAGCCTACACTACCCTGCACTATCCTAGCCTTGCTTAGCTTACTCTACCCTACCCTACGCTACCCTTGTCTAACCTATCCTACCCTACCCTAGCTTAGCTTAGCCTAGCCTAAACTATCCTAGCGTATCATAGCCTACCTTACGCTACGCTACCGTACACTAACATATCCTTGCCTAGCCTAGCCTAGCCTAGCCTAACCTAGCCTAGCCTAGCCAACCCTAACATACACTTGCCTACCCTAGCCTACCCTAGCCTAGCTAGCATAAACTACCCTATCCTACCTAACCTACCTAGCCTACCCTAGCCTACCCTAGCCAAGCACACCCTACCCTATGCTAGCCTACCCTAGCCTACCTAGCCTCGCCTACCCTACCTAGCCTAGCATAACATAGCCTATGCCCCAGCATAACATAGCCAACCCTAGCCTACCCTATCATACTCTATCCTAAGCCTAGCCTAGCCTAGCCTACCTAAGACTATCCCATCCTACCCTATCCTATCCTACCTTAGCCTAGCCTATGCTAGCCTAGCCTAGCCTATGCTAGCCTAACCTAGCCCATCCTACCCTAGTCTACCCTAGCCTATGTTAGCCTATCCTACCCTAGCCTAACCTACACTGCCCTAGCCTAGCCTATTCTAACCTAACCTAGCCTAGCCTAACCTAGCCTAACCTATCCTACCCTAACATATCCTAACCTACATAAGCCTAGCGTAGCCTCGCCAATCCTAACCTACCAAAGATTATCTTAACTAGTGCACCCTGACCTATCCTACCCTAGCATAGCCCACCCTAGCCTACCCTATCCTACCCTAGCTTACCCTATCCTACCCTGGCCTAACGTACCCTAGCCTAACCTAGCCTAGCCTACCCTATGTAGCCTACACTAGCCTAGCCTACCCTAGCCCAGCCTAGCCTACCTTAGCTTACCATAGCCTACCTAGCCTACCCTAACCTACGTTAGTCTACCCTAGCTTACCTATCCTAGCCCAGCCTAGCCTACCCTAGCGTACCTTACCCTACCCTACCCTAACCTACCCTACCTTAGCGTAGCCTATCCTATGCTATGCTACTCTACCCTACACAACCTAGCCTAACACACCTAGCCAAGCCTACCATACGCTAGCCTAGCCAAGCCCACTTAGCCGAGCAAAGCCTACCTAGCCTGCTCTACCCTACCCTAGCCTACTTTACCTAGCCTAGGCTAGCATAGCCTACCTAGCCTATCGTAGCCTAGCCTACCTAGCATTGCCTAGCCTACCTAGCCTAGGCTAGCATAGCCTAACCTAACCTCTCCTAGCCTAGCCTAGTCTAGCCTAGTGTAATCTACTTAGCGTAGCCAAGCCCACCTAGCCTAGCCAAGCCTACCCAGCCTACTCTAACCTACCCCAGTCTACCCTACCCTACCCTACTCTATCCTAGCCTACCCAGCATAGCTTAGCCTACCCTACTCTACCCTGGCCTAAGCTACCTAGCCTAGCCTACGTAACCTACCCTAACCTACCCTACCTAGCGAAGGTAGCCTACCTTACCCTACCCTATCCTAGCCTAACCTACCTTACGCTACCTAACCTACCCTGCCCTACCTAGCGCACCCTAGCCTACGCTACCCTACCCTACCCTACCCCTATGTCACACGGTTCGAGTTCGACAACGTTTAAGTTTGATTCGAATTCGAATTTTCTGATCAGGTTCGAATGAGGTTCGGCATTAGGTTCGACTATACATATTTTTCAATATTTATATATATTTATATATATATCTTATATGACAAAATAATAGAAAATTCAAAATCGATCCATAAACACATGAACACAAATTCTTATTAATAAATTATTAAACATAAATGAATAATGTATTTATTCTAACATCTAGTTAAATGTAAACATACACAATAGTAGTTTAAAAAGAAATGACATAATTTTCAGTCTTCAAAATTTAAATGAATGTCAAATACTAGCAATCTTTTAAAAAATCACAATCAAAACATGATCAAAATTTAAACATACACATCATTGTAGGACATCTTCAAATTTCAAAATTTTAAATATCATCAAAGTCATAATATCATCAAAGTCATCAACACATGGAATTCCATCATTTGGCTCATCTAGTGAGTCATCATCAATGCTAATATAATAAGGAAGTCATAAAGACCATTGGCAAATAGTTAAAATCCATAAAATTGTTCTAGGAAATTCAAAAAACATAGATAATCTATAGTTATGGCCTACTAGACTCTAGTATGATCAAAAAGCTCTCAATCATCATGTGCATATGGCATAATAAAGGCACTAGAATGGTGATCATCAAAGTCATCAATAGATGGAATTCCAACATTTGGATCATCTAGTGAGTCACCATCATTGCTAATATCATCTTCTTCTGGCTCTAAATCAGCATCAAACCATGGCTCCGAGGAACTAGATGCATCTTTGGCCACAATACTCAAGGCCAACTTCAAATTACTGCGAACATAAACAAGGTCTTCCAACCTTGTAGACAATAATTTGTTTCTTTTCTTCGACTGGATATGGTTAAAGCTACTTCGGTTCGTTTCACAAGCAGAGGCACTTGATCCCTGGCTCAAAATACGAACTGAAAAACGTTGCAATTTAGGAGTCTCTGATCCATGCCACCATCTCCCTAGAGGAATATTGGGCCTATCTTGTACTGCACTAGACCTTCCAAATATTCCTCTTCCATCCTGTATGCTCGAATCTGCTCTCTAATTCTCCTGCATTCTTCTAGATCAGGGACCAACTGTTCAACTGCATCATAAAGGCCATTCATGACTTCTGCATCATTTGTTCTTTCTATCCCAAAGAGTCAAGGATCCAAATAACAAGCTGTTGCATGTAAAGGACTATGCAACATCTTCCATCTTTCATCAATCATCTCCCATATTGCAATGTACTCATTTTCCTCATTATTAAAAGATTTTGCAATGGCTTCTTTAGCATAATCCATGCCATCATAAACAAAACCCATGGAAGTGGTATCACTATCAACCATGCGAAGCATATCAAAAATTGGTTCACATACTTTAAAGACCTCCTGAGCATTGTCCCAAAAAGCATTCCCTAAAATCACCTGTTCCAACTCATTACGTAGTCTTGCAGCAACAAGCTGAGGGTCTCTCTTAGTACTGGGTGGAGTCAGCAAGTCTCACTGAAATGAATTTATTTTAGTTTTTACCTAACATTTCCTGGAAGAATATGAAATTTGTAAAAGCCTATGTATCTCACTTATCAATCCTAAATTATAAATTCCTTTCATGCTTCAATTGGAATGCTTCTGAAAGTATCGTTCCCCTGGAAGAGATTATTGGAATAAATGTTTAATCCCATGAAAATTAGCATTATCTTAATGATCAAGGAGTATTATTCTGTCCAACTTGAAGTAAATTATTAGAATAAATGTTTAATCCCATGAAAATTAGTATATTATCTTGATGAGCAACGAGTATTAATCTATCCACTTGAAGTAAATTATTCTACTAACATGTTATCGCATTTCACGAGGAGATTAACTTCCCAAAATTGGATACTTGAGTTATTCTTATGAGCTATTAATATACATTTGTTTGTATGAATACATTCTCATCGTGCAATAATTTTTAAAAGTCTATTAATTTTTAAAAACATTATACACCTTTAAAACTATAAATGGCTAATTAAAAAAAATTAAACTATAGATGGCTAATTAAAAAAAATTAAAATACTTTAAGCAATCTAAATTAAATTTGAATACATATGTAATATTTATAAAATAACTAAATTTATTTTCAAATGTCTGAAGTGTCAATTTCTTTTTTTGAATAAATTTGGGTTTTTTTACATTTTTAATAAATTTCAAATTGAGATAAATTTTATTTCGCTTAAAAGCTTTATTGTACAATAAAATGCTTCCAAACATTTTAAGCACAAGTGGTATGTTTTTGGTTCTTTCCTTTTGTGAAAGTTACATTCACTTTATGACATTCTAGTTTGATGAGTTACTAAAAATTTCATCCATAAATGTGAGTAAGCATCTCTTGAATTTAAGACACATTGAAAGTTACACCTGCGATATTTGGTTGTGGGTTTTCGGGGACATGATAAGTGAGTCGATTAGTCTCACTACTTGATTTACCCATGACAAGTGACTCAATTGATTTGGCTGTCTAATTTGGCCCATGATATATCTAGACATGCACTCACAAATTGTATAGTTACCTTTCATGCAATAATTGGCTAAGGAGAACTTTCAATGAGCAATGTTTGTGTGATGTAAATGCCTTCATTGAGGATAACCAACAAATATATTCCAAACTCTCTCATTGTTCATACTATTTGGAAAATAATGCACTACGCATTAGTGTGCCTCACAACTCCATCGCCCATTTAACTTCAAAAGCTCGTAATGGACCTCCTTTTAGGCCTCTATTTGTTTTTACCCCAATGCACCTTTCCACAAATTCTTGCAATTCTCAATCAACCAAGAATACAATTTAACTTACATGCCCCTACATATTAATAAATTGGTTCTTATATTCTCTCTCTCTCTCCATGGACTAAGCTTATAAACCTAGAAAAAGTTGGCGAGGCAAGAGCCCCTGGCCCTACACACTAATAGATTGTTTCCTATACTTTATCCACTGGCCAGGCTTACAAGGCAAGAAAAAATTTCCAAGACATGACCACATACACATTTTGATCACTTGGCCAAGCACATTACAAACAATATCCTACATTAGCACTTGTTATGGCCCCAAAGCATTAACAACCAAATTGACCTATCGTCCTCTTGCCATTTGTTTTTCTTACATCATTGTAATGAATACATATATCAAAGATTGTGCCAAATCCACCCCTTTTTTTAATTTTTTTTTGCTAGTGTAACTTACATTGTCAATCAATATTGTTAGTGATACATTGTTATCATAACCTTATTTACTTGGCCAAGCACATTACAAACAATATCCTACATTAGCACTTGTTATGGCCCCAAAGAATTAACAACCAAATTGACCTATCATCCTCTTGCCATTTGTTTTTCTTACATCATTTTAATGGAATACATATATCAAAGATTGTGCCAAAATCCACCTCTTTTTTTACTTTTGTTTTTGTTAGTGTAACTTACATTGTCAATCGATATTGTTAGTAATACACTGTCATCATAACCTACAATGAATACATATATCAAAGATTGTGCCAAAATCCACCTCTTTTTTTAATTTTGTTTTTGTTAGTGTAACTTACATTGTCAATCGATATCGTTAGTAATACATTGTCATCATAACCTTGTTTAAATAAAGTGAAAAAAAAACCCTTGTTTAAATATATAGAATTGATGAATATTGAAAACCACATATTAACTAGCTTTATATTGCGCCAATGCCATTATTGGCCCATTGGCATGACATGTTGATTTACATTAGCCTTACCCATTAGTGGGGTCCCATTGACTCAATCCAAATATCCTTATAGTGAGAAGCGCCAAGTCTACCAATTCTAAAAAAAAATATATAACTTTCAACTTTTGGGAAAGCTGAAATTTAAGATGATTACTCGACACTTTCCCTATCCCAAGAGTACTTCCGACATGCCCTCCTAACTACTTTAAAATTATTATCCAATTATAAAGATGATATTAATGAGATTACTTACCTTCCATGCATCGAATCACGAAATGAAAAATATAATAAATGATATATTTATATAATAACAAATTTTATAACATTAAAAGGAAAACTAATAACAATATGC